>VDFB02251977.1:279718-399230 GCA_007258455.2 Sequoia sempervirens | reverse complement strand
AAGATCCCTAGGATAGGTCTTTAGGTTAGGTTCTTCGTCAGAAAACTCCTAAACATCCAAATAACTTTGAAAACAAAAAAAAAATTGAAAACTTAGAAAACACCTAAAAACCCTCAAAAATCTCGAAGAAAACCCTAAACAACCTCAAATAACTGAAAATCCCAAAACATTCACATAAAAGTTCAAAAAAACCAAAAACAACCTCAAAACATTTAGGAAATACCAAAAATATTGAAATAATCCAAAAAATCCCAAAACCATCCATCCCATCCTACTTTCACTCGCAATAAATCTTCACCCATAATAAATAAATCATCACCTTCAACCTTTGGCAAAAAAAATAGAAAAAAAGTATAGAAATTGGTAAAGGGAGAACCTAATTGTCAATATCCAAAGTCTAAATCATAGGTAAATGAGTTAGTGAAGTTTATATCAATAGCTTATCATAAATCTCATCATCATCCTAACATAAAACAACCCTCTACTCAACATGTCCTGGGATGTATCCTTAATGTGAGGGACATTAGTGTCAAAAGTCACTTTAGCTAAATTAAACTGGCAAGAGATATAGATAACATTGACCATTTGTTTATGATCTTTTCTTATGATTTACCTTAATGAACCATTCCATTCTGAGGACCTCTTGATTATGTATATCAAAAATATTAGAAAGAAAGGAGTGGGGAATCAATCATTATCTTTCATTTTATGTGCTTATGGATACTCTTCTAAAATAATGTTGGTGCATATTGGCTTCGTTGTGTGTAGGAAGGTTGTTTGAAGTATGTTGTTGACTATTGTGTATGCTTTTTTCCAATATATTCTTAGCTTTTAACTTACATTCCAACAAGGTTTTTGTATGTCAAGATGTGAACAAGAACTATCCTATCTGTTTTCCAAGTCAAACTCCATTACGCTAGATACAATGCCCTCCTGGTTATCAATACCTTGATGCAACATGTCTACATGTTATATCAAATAATAAGGAAGGACAAAAAATTCCAATCCCAAAATTTGAGAAAATCATAATGCTACATTTATCATCACCCTCTTTGATAAATTCTTGGTGGATCATAGACTTGTTGGATTTTTTGAGGCAATCATCAAAATCAAAGGTTGATCATTCTTGTTTCTTCTATCTTCTCTCCATGCTAACCTTGTATCATGACAATCAACAAAAACATCATCAATGCATCCAACCAGCATCCACAAATAATTAGCATACATGTATCTATTAATATAATTAGATTTCCAAAATCCATATGAATTTAGTTTGCATGCTTCTAGATTTGATTGTGTTCATGTTTTTTCATCAATGTTTTGAATCACACATAGTGATCCATCATCAAGATATCATCCTCTCCAACTCTTCATCCTAACGATGGATCATTGTGTGTGATTTGAAACCTTGAACAAAATTGAATCTAAAAGCTTGCAAACTAAATACATGCATCTTGCATCATCCTAGCATATCACATCATAAATTTTCATTATCATTTAAGTTGTAATGAAAAATATAGATTTGTTATTCTAAGAATCTTAAATTGTCGCATATATCATAAGCATACACCACATATCATATCATGGAGCATAAAATTTTTCATTATCCTTCAATATATCCATATGCATACATGATCATTGCATCCTAAAATTGCATAGAAAATACATAAACATAAATGCATCCATAACATTTGCATACATAAACATAGCAGAACATCTACATATCATATCATATCACATGGAATATATCATGAAAAGATAATGAAAAGGAATATAACATTGCATCCATCTCATTACATCTTATGTATCATTCCATATCACACAAGCATAAATAAAGTTCATCCATACATAATAAAATATAAGCATCTCATATCATATGCATCCATACAATCATAAGCATCAAATAAGATGAACACATCACATAGAATTTGTATCTATATCATATATATTTATCAAAATATGAGTGTTATGGTACAAAATATGGATTAGTGTATGTATATCGATCATAATATAATATCTATGAGGCTATCAAAAGGATCCCTTGAATGTATATTTGTGTCAAAGAATGGGGAAACAAAATCAAAAGGTGTTTGTACATTCGAACTAGCCCTAGTAGTTGCTCCCTTCTCCAGCTTGCCTCTCTAGTTGATCCTCAACCTTGGGTCATGCATTGCTTCACTATGAATAATAAAGATTTCTAAGTGGTTGGGGGACATCCCTATGATAATGCATCCTATAATAGGCCACCTCAGTCACAACCTCTCTATACAATATTTCCAATACAATCCTCTTGTGCATTGTTGTCATCATCACCTCTATCTGATGTAATTGCCCAATATCTTGATCTCTCTCAGTAGTCAAAACTTTTACTTGCTATTTGGTGTGGTCTCTCCCTATTGCATGATGGCTACAACCTGCTATCTATCCTGATCTCACTCAATAGTAATGGCCAAAATTTGTTGGCAGGCCTGATCTTGCTCACCTATGAGAACTTGCAAGGTCTATTGCTACAACTACTAAATCTAAATATCTCTAGCATTGGGAGGTGGTGGCTATATAGGTTGTTGTTGTATGGGGTACTAGCCCTAGTAGTTGCTCCCCTCTCCAGCTTGCCTCTCTGGTTGATCCTCAGCATTGGATCATGCATTGATTCGCTATGAATAATAAATATTTCTAAGTGGTTGGGGGACATCCCTATGATAATGCATCCTATAATAGGCCACCTCTGTCACAACCTCTCTATACAATATTTCCAATACAGTCCTCTTATGTGTCGTTGTCATCATCACCTCTATCTGATGTCATTGTCCAATCTCTTGATCTCTCTTAGTAGTCACAACTTTTACTTGCTATTTGGTGTGGTCTCCCCCTATTGCACAATGGCCACAACCTGCTATCTGTCCTAGTCTCACTCAATAGTAATGGCCAAAATTTTTTGGCGGGCCTGATCCTGCTCACCTATGAGAACTTGCAAGGTCTATTGCTATAGCTACTAAATCTAAATATCTCTAGCATTGGGAGGTGGTGGCTATATAGATTGTTGTTGTATGGGGTACTGTTGTATAGTAGGCTACTGAGGAGGTTGTTCTACAACTAGTGGGGCCCCTAGAATCTATCCATCTTGGCCATCTTCGCCACCCTATCTATATCCTTTGACTCTCCCTTTGAGTCTCCCTCATAGAGGAGCACCCACTAGATCTATCAACCTCTAGGGTGGTGTAAACCATGCATTATAAGTAACGTCATCTTCGCGACCACCTAACCTTGTCCATAGGCCCATAGCTGAGCCACCAACTATCTAAAACCCTCCACTACCTCTAGAGCTAGAATAGTGAGACCCCATGTGGGAACCTCTCGAAATGACCTTGCAAAAGATGCTTTGTAGTCATCATCATGCCTATCCTATTGCTCAACTACCACTCTAATCTGTTTGGAAGGTATCTGATGCAGGAGCATCCAGTGGTGTGAGGGAAATCTTGCATCACCCAAAAAAAAAAATTCCATTTATGTTTTTGTTGTTTTATTTTTGTCAATGTTTTTGCATTTCTGGATACCCTTTTCATCCAATAAGAGTTTCCAACTTTCAGAACTGCTTTTTGCTTGTTTTGCTCAACTACTATTTTTAGCAGGTGTGAATTTGAAGGCATGGGAAGATAAAAATTTATGGGAAGGTTTAGGATGGAAAAAGGAGCAGTTTGGTGAAAGAATCAAGTCAATATCATTCATAGTTTGAAAGTTATTCAAGTTTCAGTTTTTGCTTTTTGCCCTGAAAAACCTTCTGAGCTTAGTTTGAGGCACTAAACGGTCCTGGATGGGCCTAAAAATTTGTGGAAAAGCCAACGTGGATGTCATAGCCCCTATTTTGTGGAACATCGTCTTTTCGATACCTTTCTAAAAAGGTATTATCATTGAAGATCTGACGGTCGGATTAAAAGTTATGGCTCCCGGAAGTTGGTGCATATTTTAGAAATGTACTAATTTTTGAATGTGAAATTAAATTTGAATTTCAAATTGTAATTTTGGTGCCAAACCACCAAAAATCATATCTCGTATGTTGTTTTGGCTCCAAAACCAATAAGGGGTTATTTATGGGCTAGTTTCTAATTTTTGGGCAACTTTTTGGGGAAAAGAATTCACATGCTATGAAAGGGGATCTGGGTATCTTTCTATAATTCTATAATTTTATGAACTTCTGTAATTTGCATATATCATAGAGCTTGAGGATTTCAAATTCTCTGCATGTAAGAGTTCCATATTTTAATAGAAAATATTATTCTTTGTTGTATTTCTATGTCTCAGGCTTGCTCCCTTGTCAGGTGGTATCAGAGTGGGTTTTCTTGAGCATGTGGACAGATCACCGATCGTGAGGTAGTTCACACCAGGACTGTAGTTGTGGGTTCGAGGTATTCAAGATGACTCCAAGAGTGATGCTTGATAGGTGCGGTGGTGCCAGAGGTGGCCAAGGTGGTAGAAATGCTGGTGGAAGAGATCCATTGGTGGCCAAGGGTTTCAGAGGCCTTCAGAGACAAATTGATGCATTGCAAAAACAAATGAGAAGAGGGTTAGACCTAGGAAGGAGAGGAGAAAGTGAGGAAGAAGAAGAGGTTCAAGATTCAGATGTAGAAGAGGAAGAAGAATTGATCAATCAAGATCAGATGTGGCTGATTAGGGCCATTTTGAAGATCGGAAAAAGACCCAGAATAGAAGTCCCTAGTTATTCTGGAAGTCTGAACCTAGAAGAGTTGATTGACTGGATCAACGAGCTTGAAGAATATTTTGAGTATGAAGAAGTAGAGGACCCAGATTGGGTTAAGTTTGCTAAAACTAAGCTAAAGGGCCACACTAGTATTTGGTGGAAAGAGGTCTAGTTGGAGAGAAATCGAAGAGGAAAAGGAAAGATCAGCAGTTGGGATCGCATGGTGGAGAAACTGAAGAAGCAGTTCATACCAGTGGACTACGAGTTAGATCTATTGAAGAAATTGCAAGGGTTGAAGCAAGGAAGTAGATCTATGAAGGAATACACAAAAGATTTTCATCAAATGATCATCAGAACGGGCCATGCAGAGGCCAACAAGGAGAAAGTAGCCCATTATCTTAATGGATTACAAATGAGCATTCAAGAGGAGTTAAGCCTAGTCAGAATGACCACCATGAGGATCCGTACCAGTTTTCTCTAAAAGTTGAGGAGAAGCTAAACAAAAGATTTGACAACAAGCAAAAAGGACGAGGAGGACAAAGCTGAAGGGGTAGTGGAAGATCTTCTAGAAGCCAAAATGAGGATGAAAGGAAAAATGAAGATGTGGGAACCAGTCAAAGCCAGAGGAATGATAACTTCTACCACCTTGGTGATCAAAATAGTGGTGATCAAAGAGGTAGAGGATGAGGAAGATCTGGGCCAGGGCCTGGAAGAGGTGGTTTCAGAGGAACTTGTTTCCATTGTGATGAAGAAGGGCATCAAGCCTATGAATTTCCACAACACCAAGGAAGGAGAGATAGAAGGCTAGAAGGTCATGGAAGGGTTGCACATGCAGATGAGGAGGCTCAATCTGAGCATTCAGATGATGCTGAAAGGGGAGAAGCCCTAGTGGTTAGAAGAGTCCTGGTGACTAAAGAGAAGGATCCAGAATAGAGGAAGAATCTATTTTGCATAAGGTGTAAGTGTGAAGAAAAATGTTGTGATGTCATTATTGATAGTGGAAGCACTGATAATATGGTGTTAGAAGAGATGGCTACGAAGTTAAAACTGAAAAGAGAAAGGCATCCGCATCCATATTGGATTTCTTGGTTGCAGAAAGACCACAAAGTTCTGGTCAATGAGCAGTGCCTGGTCAAGTTCAAGATCGGAAGCTATCGTGATGAGGTACTCTGTGATATCATCCCCATGGATGCATGTCACATGTTGTTGGGGGAGGCCATGGCAGTTCGATAGGCGTGATGTACATGATGGCCATGCAAACACTTATTCCCTGATGAAGGATGGAGTTTGTCATAAGTTGAAACCCCTGAAGAAGGATGAAGAAAAGGTATGTAGTAGTGCTAGAATTTGTTTTGTTGATGGAAGTAAACTTTTAGAAGGCATGAAGCACGAGCGTATGTGTTATGCATTTATTCCTAGAATGGATAAGGAAGATTGTGAGAAGGTACCAGTAGAAGTTTCTAGACTATTAGATGAGTTTCAAGAGATTATTTCTAATAACGTACCTAAGGATTTACCACCAATGAGGAAGATCAGTCATCAAATTGACTTGATCCCTAGAGCCAGTTTGCCAAATAAGACAACTCACAGAATGACTCCTGTAGAGAATGAGGAGTTGAACCGACAAGTTCAAGATTTGTTGAGAAAGGGTTTTATTAGTGAGAGTCTGAGCCCATGTGTAGTACTTGCAGTACTAGCACCGAAGAAGGATGGGGAGTGGAGGATGTGTATAGACTCCCGAGCCATAAACAAGATAACAATCAAGTATAAATTTCAATTGCCAAGGATGGATGACCTGATGGACTATTTAAGTGGAGCACAGTACTTCACAAAGATTGATCTAAAGAGCGGATATCACCAGATCTAGATTCATGAGGGAGATGAATGGAAGACCTCCTTCAAGACCAAAGAGGGCCTATACGAGTGGTTAGTCATACCTTTTGGGATAACCAATGCACCGAACACATTCATGCGGCTCATGAATGAGGTATTGAAAGAGTTTCTGGGAAGTTTTGTTATTGTATATCTAGATGATATTTTGATTTTTATTAAGACTTTGGATGAGCATTTAATGCATATTCATAGAGCTCTCGATAAGTTGAGAGAAGAGAAATTGTTGATTAATCATAAGAAGTGTAGTTTTGTGAAGGAGTTAGTGTACTTGGGGTTTGTTGTCTCAGCAGAAGGTCTAAAAATGGACCCAGAGAAGGTGAAGGCTATTTTGGAATGGCCCACCCCAAGAACTGCTACTGAGGTGAGATCTTTCCATGGTCTGGCTAGTTTTTACAGAAAGTTCATTAGAAACTTCAGTAGTATTTGTGCACTCCTAACAAAAACAATGAGGGGATAGAAAAGAGTTAAAGTGGAGCACTGGAGCAATGAAGAGTTTTGATCTATTGAAGAAGAAGTTGACAAAGCAACCAGTTTTGGCCTTTTCAAATTTCAATAAGTTGTTTCAAGTGGATTGTGATGCTAGTGGTTGTGCCATTGGAGCAGTGTTGAGCCAAGAAGGTAAGCCCATTGCCTATTTTAGTGAAAAGTTAAACTATCCAAAGAGAAAGTATTCTGTATATGATCAAGAATTTTATGCAATAGTTCAAGAATTAAAGAAATGGAGACATTATCTATTGGCCAAGGAGTTTGTTTTGTTTACTGATCATCAAGCATTACAGTACCTGAGTAGTCAGGGAAAGTTAAACTAGAGGCATACAAAATGGGTAGAATTTTTGCAGAGTTATACATTTGTTTTAAAACATAGGAGTGGCAAGTCAAATAGGGTTGCAGATGCCTTAAGTAGGAGGTAGACATTATTGACAAAGATGCAGATTGAAGTGGTTGGGTTCAATGAACTCAAGATGTTGTATCCTAAAGATCCTGATTTTGCAGAAGCTTGGAAAGCTTGCAAGGAGCCTATTACAGTTGACAGGACAAGGTGGCTAGATTTCATAATCCAGGATGGCATGTTGTTTAAGGGAAGCCAATTGTGTATTCCAAAGAGTTCTATGAGGGAGAACCTGATAAAGGAGAAGCATAGTGGATGAATGGCAAGACATTTTGGTCGAGATAAGACCATTGCCATTATTAGTGAGCATTATTATTGGCATCAGTTATCACAGGATGTGAAGAATTTTGTGTAGAGTTGCAGGGTATGTCAAATGGCTAAAGGAGTGAGCCAAAACACTGGGTTTTATTAGCCCTTACCTGTATGAGAGAGGCCTTGGGAAGATATAAGTATGGACTTTGTTCTTGGTTTGCCAAGGACACAAAGAGGGAATGATTCAGTATTTGTAGTAGTTGACAGGTTTTTGAAGATGGCACATTTCATCCCATGCCAGAAGACCCATGATGCAGTACACATTGCTGACTTGTTCTTCAGAGAAGTGGTGAGACTACATGGTCTACCAAAGAGTATAGTCTCAGATCGTGATACCAAGTTCATGGGATATTTTTGGAGGAACTTGTGGAAAAAGTTGAAAACTGAGTTGAAGTTTAGTTCTACACACCATCCACAAACCAATGGGAAGACTGAAGTTGTGAATAGAAGTCTACGTAACCTATTGAGATGCTTGGTAGGAGATAAACCAAAGGGATGGGACTTGATCTTACCCTAGGCATAATTTTATTACAACAATTCTGTCAACAGAAGTATTGGTAGATCACCATTCTAGATTGTGTATGGAGGTAGTCCCAGGACCGCTCTAAAATTAAGATGGACCAAGAGAAGAAGACAAGTATGGAGGTAGATCACCATTCTAGATTGTGTATGGAGGTAGTCCCAAGACCAAGAGAAGAAGATCACCATTCTAGATTTCGCAGAGCACATCAAGAATATACATGATAATGTTAGAGAACATATTAACAAGATGAATATGCAGTATAAGGCTAACGTAGATCAGAAGAGGATGTATAAGGAGTTTCAGATTGGTGATGAAGTGATGGTCCACTTGCGAAAAGAAAGGTTTCTAGGGTAACCTATAACAAATTGAAGATGAAGAAGTTTGGTCCCTATAAAATTGTGAAGAGGCATGAATTAGGGAATGCATATGAGGTAGAGTTGCCAGATGGAGTCAATATTTCCCCTGTGTTTAATATTTCAGATTTGACAGAGTATCATGAAGGTGGCACAAAGGAAGTATCAGCAATGGGATAGTGTGGAATTCCAGCACCTACTTCAGAGAAGGAGGAGATTGAAGAAATCTTGAATAGTCGTGTGGGAAGGAGTACCAGAAATAGGCAATATGAAGAATATTTGGTGAGGTGGAGAGGAAGGCCTGTCAAAGATTCATCCTGGCTGTCTAAGGCAGAGGTTGACTGTTTGGGTTTTCCTCAACCATCTGAGGCGTGATGGGGTCACTCTCAAATTACCCTGGGTGTCTGATGCAGGAGCATCCAGTGGTGTGAGGGTAGTCTTGCATCACCCAAAAAGATGTTTTCCATTTATGTTCTTGTTGTTTTCTTTTTTTCAATGTTTTTGCATTTCTAGATATCCTTTTCATCCAATAACAGTTTCCAACTTTTAGAACTGCTTTTCTGCTTTTTCTGCTCAACTGCTATTTTTAGCAGGTGTGAATTTGAAGGCATGGGAAGAAAAAAATTATGGAAAGGTTCAGGATGGAAAAAGGAGTAGTTTGGAAAAAGAATCAAGTCAATATCATTCACGGTTTGAAAGTTATTCAAGTTTCAGTTTCTACTTTTTGCCCTGAAAAACATTTTGAGCTTAGTTTGAGGCACTAAACGATCCTGGATGGGCCTGAAAATTTGCAGAAAAACCAAAGTAGATGCCATAGGCCCTACTTTGCAAAACATCATCTTTTTGAGACCTTTCCGAAAAGGTATTATCATTGAAGATCCGACAGTCAGATTAAAAGTTATGGCTCCCGAAAGTTGGTGCATATTTTAGAAATGTACTAATTTTTGAATGTGAAATTTGAATTTCAAATTGTAATTTTGGTGCCAAACCACCAAAAATGATATCTTGAATGTTGTTTTGGCTCCAAAACCAAAAAGGGGTTATTTATGGGCTAGTTTCTGATTTTTAGGCAACTTTTTGGGGAAAAGAATTTGCATGCTGCGAAAGGGGATTTGGGTAACTTTCTGTAATTCTATAATTTTCTGAACTTCTGTAATTTGCATATATCACAGAGCTTGAGGATTTGGAATTCTCCGCATGTAAGAGTTCCATATTTTAATAGAAAATATTATTCTCTGTAGTATTTTTGTGTCTTGGGTTTGCTCCCTCGTCAGTATCTCTCGATGATTGTATGCTCCTAACCCTGTGTGTACCAAGTTTGTCTAGCAAAAAATAATTGTTGTGCATCATTATACCACCTTGGCATCTGTAGCTAGGGTCACCATTTGAACACTGTCATGTCATCGAGTACCCACTACTAGTATGGGAGCCTAATCTACCTTGTGTGTTATAGAGTAATGACACCTCTATACCTCCAAACCACGAGACCATTTCACTCAACATTATCCATCTATACAATCGATCAAAGATCAAATATATGCTACCAAGCCCAAATATGAAGCAAGGTCACCCTTGTGCCAAATGGCTTTGCCATCACAGTAGACAAATTTGTGCATATCATGATATAGTGAGGCTAGCATCATTGGCCCCAATGCAAATAATGTCCTCTTGTGGAGAATGCTATGCCATGCAAAACCCCATCCAAGGCTAAAACCTCTGCTCTGTCGATCCAAAGCAACCAAACCTGAAATAATGGCTATAGTAATCAATCATAATGTAGGAACTTGACCTCTATATAACTCAAGTTCAATATGTGAAGTAACAAGAATGACGACCTCCATTTCCATCACCTCGTGATAGGCATTGTATTTGGAATCGACATCATAAATCACATGCTTGTTGTGTATCAAAAAACATTGAATCTACCATACATCCTCTAATGTCACTATTTTTTGGCTAGTGGAAAGGTGAAAAGACAAAGTCTCACTATGACATCTCTCACACAGAGCGATCATCATAGCTAAATGAGTCCATACGGTGGACATGTTTGCAATATACCATAACTCGATCTCTCTTAGGTGCTCCTAGCACAACTCAAATAAACCACCCAGTCTATTCAAAACTATGGGCCTATGCTCACACGACATCAATGGTGGAATGACCTACACCCACAAAGTGCATGACATAAAAAATTAAAAAAAATTGACTCAGTTTGCAATTTTCAACTCAAAATGACAATAACATCACTATTTGCAATAGTGTCACTATATTTCAAATTCCAAATTGTGATGATTGAAGGAATTTCAAATTACAAATCACAAATCACATTTCCATAGACATAGGCATCATGATTTAAACTTTGGAAACCCTAACCCTAATTTTCAAATTAGGAAGTGTGTCACTATATACATATGCACCACAATTTAAAATTTGAAACCCTAGTTTCAAATTGCGTATTGTGGCGCCATATATATATATGCATCACAAAAAATCATTTTAACACCCCCGATTCTCAAATGGTTGTTGCTATATAGCGATGCCACAAAATTTTAAATTTTAAATTCCAATAAATGCATCAAAATGTCAAATTTAAAATCAAGTTTTGTGTTACATATTGGTGGTCATGAGCTTGGAAGCCGCTCATACTTTTGAACCTAGTCAAATATATGTCATGGGATCTCTCATCGCACCATTTTTTCAAATAGTAAGAGCTCAAATTGCAAGAATTCCTTAAGGTTTGAATGCACAAATGAATTGACAGTGACCATTCTTGGCTTATTTATGCTAAAATATCAGGGTTTTTTGTGTTAATTTAACCTTTCAAAGCTAGGGTTTATCATCATTTTCGCCAAATTTTCCAAACTAGAACTTATTTTGCATCATTTTTTGTGTTTTGGGATAATTCTTACATCTTGGAGCCTTTCTACATCCCTAGGGAAGCTTTTCACCTTTGTCTAGAAATCAACCCAAAATTCAAAATTTCCACCTAATTTCTCGACGGGGTAAGGAATCAACTTTATCCTTTCACTGAGGCATCTAAAAAATTATATATATATATATATATATATATATATATATATATATATTATTTAAGTAGTAGTTTTTAATCCAAAGGGCATAAGTCTTTGAACCCAAGTAGCAAGTACCTCACTTGAAAGAGGGGAAAAATGTAGACACTAAAAAATGTCTTGAACGATATCATACACTCAAATTAGATATAATAACATCATTTTCTCTAAAACCCATCATCTTAAATCAGTTAATTAATTGAATTAGCCTAGCTAATTAATTAATTGCATCATTTTCATCTATTAACCTAACACATTTAATTGGATAATTCACCCCCTTTCATGCTAAATTTTTGTCTCATTAAATTAAATAAATCAAATAGTTTAATTTAATTCCCTAAGTCATCTTATTTAATTAAATAACCCTAAGTGATTCAATTAAATGTCATCACCTTTTCCTCTTTCATTAAATCATTTAATTTAATAAAAATCACTTTAAATCTTCTAATGCTCTAATTGTGTAATTGAACCTTGTTTAATTAACAATTAATCTAATTTTCCTCTAAAAGGGGAATATTCCTTACCCCTTTTTGCACAATTAAAAATTTGTTTTAATTTGAAAAATATCCTTTTTCCCTCACCCATAAGAATAGTCCAAAAATTATTCTCTCACCAATCATTTGAGAAATGGATATTCTCACTTGGCTTCTTGAGCATTTGACTAAACTTGTACATTCTTGAGCAAGTTACCTTGTGACATGTGTGTGCAGGTCAAAAGTGTGTTTGTTTGGAACAAATGGGAGCCCTTAACTAAATCTCATCTTGCATTCTCACCCATTGATGAGAATCCATGATCCATGCCTCCCATTTCCTCCATCCTTGACTGTTTATTAATCATTTTGATCTCAACCCTTCATTTCTCATTTTCTTTTCTATAAAATAGAACACTATTCGGAGATAAATGGATCCATCTTTCAAAGAAAATTTATGTTTTTGAAATCACTGATACTCACACTCACATTTAACACATATTTAGAATCTTTTAGTTCATTTTAATTGCATTTAGTTAGCTTTAAACTTCCATTAATGGCTTCCATGATCACCTAATGCATCCATTTAGCTTGTTTATAAATTATGGTTTGAATATTTTTGTTTAAATTCCCTATATATCAGCTTAACTTTTGCATATCTTGATCATTTCTAGCATAAAATAATATTAAATTAGCTTGCATCATGTTTAATTTAGCATAAATCATGTTTTCATCCACATATCATAATAGTTTCATTGATTCTCTTCAATAGAATCGATTGAAGGGTATGTGCAGGATCATGATGGGCCAAAAAGTGGCAATATTATGGGTATTTGTAGGGTATGTGGTTAACTACTTTTTTGTAACCAAAATTTGATGAAACGAAAAAGGTTTTTAGAGGAGATTCTCAACTTTCCACAAATATAAATTATGGTTTAATTTGAATTTAATAAATAATTATTATTAATTTTCTATTAGAATTATGACTAAAGTCCTGATCAATAGGCTGATTGAAAAACATCTATAACTTTCAAACAGTATCATATTTTTTATATCCAAAACATGTGTCACATTCTATGCTTCACATACTATAGGATTAAAAAAATAAAAATAAATTTCATTAAGTTTTGACCTAGTTAAGGTGGTCAGACATATGAGTTTTTATATTTTTTAAAAGTTATAATAAAAAATTCATAATTAATTATTTACTTGGAATAAAATTACAAAAAAATATGCATCATATCCAGACATGAGTCCTCTACTTATATATAAAATATTATAAAAAATAATTATTATTTTATTATGGTTACGGTGGTCAAACATACAACTACTTCTTATTTTTCCCTGAAATTTAAGTTCTACTGCATTGAAATTTCAAATTTTCACCAAATAGATTTTAATAAACCTAGTAGTTTAGAAACTACATTCAATTTTCTATGAATTCTATTGTTACATATTTTTGAAATAATATAGATAACTTATTCAATTGTTTACGTCAAGTTGCCTAACATTGATTCTTTTGAATTTTTTGCCACTTAAAGGCCTATTTTTTCCATGATGATCCTACACATACCCTGAAACAAGCTCATTTATCAATGCGATTGGGAAAGGGCCATTGTTCCACATCAACACAACACCAATCTCAAAACAGGATAAGTTTAAGATGGGCTAGAGTAGACATTTTAACACTTTCATTGTTTATAATGCTTAGTTTTGATAAATGTATAGTTTGACTTTCATTTGAATGATCCTTTTGAGATTGAGTGTTAGTGGATTTGTTATGCTTCAATTATTCATTTCACTAGTACAAAAACAACAATATATGATTAAATAAACTACTAAAAATTGTATATAAATGACGAATTTTGGTCACATGACCATTAGTAGTTTATTGCCGGTCATTTATAATGTGACCAAATTTATGACTAAACTATTTTAGTCATTTATCTAGTCATTGATTTGGTCGTTTATTTAGTCATTGATTTAGTCATTAATTTAGTCATTGATCATTGGTAATTGGTCATTTATTTAGTCATGGTAGTGATTTATTTAGTCATATATTTACTCATTAATTTATTCATATATTTAGTCATTGATTTATTCATATATTTAGTCATTAATTTAGTCATTGATTATTGTTAACTAGTCATTTATTTAGTCATGGTAGTCATTATAGTCATTTATTTAGTCATTTATGAACTACTGCTTTTAGATGTGTATGCAAATGCTTATGTTTGGAGAATGCTATTACAATAACTTGTCTATGAAATTGCAACCCAAGAGAAAATTCTATTGTGATTGAATAATATAAAAATTTAAAGCTCTTATATTATTAAAACTTCAACAAATTTGGGATTGAAACAACATTGGAAAATAATTCTCTATATATTCAAACTATATATAAAATATGTTACAAAGAACTCTATATATAGAGTTTTGAATGCAAAATCTTTTGCAGTATGCAAACTGCTAATTTATTATACTTTTAAAATTGAAAAAAATTAAAACTAAATGGTGTGAATGTATGTCTTCAGTGATGCCACTATTGCACATGAGATGGGCAGTAAATGCATCCAATAAGGCACTGGTTTTGAATTTTCTCCTTGCTCTGTACCTATCCACAATAAAAAATTAAACATATTAAATTAGGTAGCATAAACAATGAATATCTTAAAAGCAGATACCCATAAGCATTAGAGTAAGTCTAATAAATAAAAATGCATAGAATTAATGATATTACAAAAGAAATGCATTTGCAAAAGAATTAATATCAAAGTAATATCTTAAATATTACTAGCTTATCAGAGCAATATCTCCTTGCTATGTACTATCCATAAACATATTACTAAATAGCTATAAACAATGAATATCTTAAATGCAAATACCCATAAGCATTAGAGTAAGTATAATAAATAAAAATGCATAGAATTAATGATATTGCAAAATAAATGCATTTGCAAAAGAATAAATATCAAAGTAATATCTTAAATATATTACTAGATTATCAAAGTAAGTCTAATAAATAAAAAATTCATAGAATTAGTGATATTGGAAAAGAAATGTATTTGCAAAAGAAATAATTTCTACTTTTTCTATTTTGTATTCAATTATTGTATTATTCTTTAAATCAAATCACCACAATATCTTGAAAACTTAAATTTCATTCTAAATTTAAATTAAATTCTAATTTCTATTTGAACAATTACTAATTTAGATATAAAAGCAACCTTTCCTTTTTAGTTTTTCTTTTCTAATGAAAAAGAAAAACTAAAAAAAAAGATTGCTTCAAAAAAGCTAAGCTAGTAATAAAATTATTTAAGAAAAACTAAAAAAATTATTAGAATGTCTCTTTATAACTAAAATTCTATTGTAATAAAATTATTTAAGAAAAACTAAAAACTTAAATTTCATTCTAAATTTAAATTAAATTCTAATTTCTAATTTAACAATTACTAATTTAGATATTAAGCAACCTTTCCTTTTTAGTTTTTCTTTTCTAATGAAAAAAAAAACTAAAAAAGAAAGATTGCTTCAAAAACCTAGTAAATTATTTAAGAAAAACTAAAAAAAATATTAGAATGTCTCTTGATAACTAAAATTCTATTGTAATAAAATTATTTAAGAAAAACTAAAAAACATAAATTTCATTCTAAATTTAAATTAAATTCTAATTTCTAATTTAACAATTACTAATTTAGATATAAACAACCTTTTTTTTTAATTTTTCTTTTCTAATGAAAAAGAAAAACTAAAAAAAAGATTGCTTCCAAAAAACTATGTTAGTAATAAAATTATTTAAGCAAAACTAAAACCTTCAAAAAAACTTAAATGCATATTATCAGTAGTGACTGCAACCATGAATGGAAGATACACTATGACGCTGTGAATGTGCTCAAAATAAATTATTGAAAGCATTGTGATAATAAAATGGGTTCAAGAATACAAGCTTAGATTATTTACAAAATCTACTTCAAGAACAAAATCTGAAAATGAATGAAAATAGGCCAGAGATTTCAGGAAATGCAAAAAGGTGTGATATTAAGTGGAAAGAAGTTGAAACAAAGTCCTCTATTAAAATCAAGATTTACAATAAATATAATAATTCTCTTAGTTGTGAAGGTGCTCTCTGGGAATTCAGACACACTTTGGCTTCTCCTATCCAATCTGCCATTCATCCCATTCACAATCAGACACTTGGATGAAAAGCATAAAAGAAAATTAAAGAAAGAATTTTAGGGCATGCCATTTATATAATTTTTGGAGTTTCCTTTGTGGAAAGGTCAAGTATACAAAAGTTTGTTTTATTGAGTATTGAGTCTCTACCATACACCCATGAGGAAGAGAAAATGAATAGAAAGAAAAATACCCAGAATGCTATGAAGGTCACAACCATTAGAACACAAAAAGCTCTCAAAATAATGAAAATAGCAAGTTGAGAGTGCAAATTTTTATATTTTCTACAGAAAGAAAGTAACCCATCAAGATTTGAGCAGGGAGATACAAGGGTTTTTATCATATTGCCTGTACTGAGCTCTAATTGAGCCTATTCTCATAGAAATTTAAGAGATAAGAATAACAAAACTTACACAAGATTGTTGTAAAGGAGACACCCTCCAAAGTCTTCAAAAATGAGCCTCAAAGATACTCCAATGGTGGTTAAACAAAGAGGACAGATATCAACAAATGGTAAGAAAAGGAAATACAATAGAAAATACTCAGTCATGACCAAGTGAGCTCAATAAAATGCTTCAAGATGGAGAATACTTTTCAGTTTCAAAACCAAAGACTTACCTTTGCAAGATTTTTTTTTAGGAAAATCATTAGAAACAACAGAATGAGACACCATTCCACTCTCAAACCCTACCTAGGCATGAGTTTTCTCCAAAAATACAAGTGAAAAATGGAATGAGTTTCTTCTCCAAAACTACAAGTGAAAATGAAATGGGATTAGGGCTTGGTTTCTTTTTGATTTAGGGTTTTTTCATTACCCTAGGCTGAATGGTTGATTTTTCACATTGTATTAAAGAAAATAGGTACCTTTTTATTATTTTTATTAGAAAAATCAAACACCATCGCCCACTTTCTTGCTTCTTTACTTCATTTCTTTACTTCATTTGATTTTGATTTCAAAATTAAATCTATCGCTTTTAAATATATTATAATATTACATTTATATTATAATATTATATAATATAACAATTATATTATATTATTATATAATATATTATATATAATAATAATATTATATTATATAATATCATATTCTATTATAATTATATTCAATTTTTTTAATTAACCACTTTAATGTCATATTGTCTAATTTTTATGTGTGACTAATTATTTAGTCATTTTTATTTGTGTTTTGAAATGAAAGATAGCCCTCAAAATGCAATTAGATTGTTTAAATGATATTTTATTAGTGAAATTGACCACAATTGCTCTTTGATACATTTGACATGCTAACACAACAGGAAAATCAAATTGGCTTCAAATCATAGTTAAAAACATTAATGATTCATTAACATAATGAGTAATAAAAGTTAAAGAATGTAAATGTTAATTTTTTTTTATAAAATATGTGAAGGCCTTAAGATTGCACCGAGAGCCAATGCCTTCCATGCAATAGGTATTTTTGGTGCATCAAGCAACCTAGGCAGCTAAATGGCCTGCTTAGGTAGGGGTCCCATGAGGGGGGCTTAAGCTCTATGGATTATGATCAAATTCGAAAGAAAAAAGAATAGAGTAATATTCATTTATTTAGTCATTAATTTAGTCAATTATTTATTCATTTATTTAGCCATTTTTATTTGTCTGATATTAGTCATTTATTTAGTCATTTAGTTGTGATTTTACCTGATGACCAAATTAGTCACTTATAAATGACCAAATTAGTCATTTATTTTCTAAATTCTACTAGTGTTAGTCATGTGACTAAAATTTTTAGTCACCTGACTAAAATTTTTAGTCACGTAGTCATTTATTTTCCAAATTCTACTAGTGTTTATCAAGCATAATCGACCCATACTAATAATCCTTGGTCACACTATCATTGATTTTTTTGCCAGTTTTCCTATTAATTTTTTTTGTAAGAAGCTCCCACTGAATCCAATTTTATTACAAAATCCATTATTTATAACACTAGGATTCAAGAATATTATATATTATGCTAGATTAAATGAAGCAATATTTCATAAACAATTCCTACATTAAATATTAATGGGAGATATGTACAAAATAAAAGATCTTATAGTTACAAAAATAAAGTACACAAATAAATTATACAATGACAAGATGATTTATGTTAGAATATTTATTTTAGGAAAAAAACCCACACTTTAGAGATAAATTAGTTATATTATTTAACAACTAAGTGGTTAAAATATAAATCTCAATCTATGCCTTTATAGGAGTATCAATAAGATTCATATTTTGGAGTAATTTTTAACATGACAGTACCTACAATTAAATCATACACTCATACACTACTCCATCCTCAGGAATGAATAAATAAGTAAAGCTAAAACCATAAACCACATGTGTTCACTAAAACCATGAGTCAAATAATGAGCTAAAAAAGGCACCAAAATTGGCCCAAAATTAACATCTATGTGAGTCATAGTCTCCCTTCCTAAAAATGTAAGATGCTCTTACATGTGTCATAACTTGTTATGATTGAATTCACAATTTGGTGCTCTATCTTAGTATTTTCAACTCATTTAAAGATGTATTATAATACAAAACTTTTTTATGAGCATTTGCAATGAATTTGCATGGTTAAATGGTGGAAATATTATAAAAAAAGTGTATTTCTTACATCTGTGTAATTTATATTTTTGATGCCCCTCAAAAGTTTTGGTCATCACATGGTTCAAGAGATGTTTCGTCTTGAGAAAATACTTCTTAAAAACTCTAATTAGTTATTTTTCAATTATTTATTACACATCCAACAACTTTTATTTTTTGATAAGTAGGATAGGAGTTATGACCATACCATTTTTGGGTACCAGAAATAAAATATTTCCTATTTTTTCATTAATTAATAGATAAAATTATTATTATACATTTTGAAACATTGAAAATTAATATTGTTACTCAAAAGATTGAATTGTGATCTACTAGAAAATTGTGAGCACATGGGTAGGAGGAGCTATAAAGATGTTTTTTGCTAGATGACCTAATAAGATAGAACCAAATAGATATTATAATTGTATTAAGGAACCATGAAAATTCTTAACCGTGCATGTAGATGGAAGGTTGTAAATGAGCCCACCTTAAAAATATGTGACATCCTATAGTTGGTGAATGATCAAAACACACCAAACAACTAATTTAACTCCCTTACATCTTTATTTTTCCTTTAATACATCCATCTTCAAATCCCCATCCCTCATGCACTCTCTCGGATTGAATGTTTGGTTGTCATATTTTTTTTATTCACATGCTCTTTATATTATAAAATTTTGTTGACTACTCATAGTTGGTAATTTTAGTTAAGGGTATGTGCAGGATCATCATGGAAAAAATAGGCCCTTAAGTGGCAAAAAATTCAAAAAAATCAGAGTTAGGAAACTTCATGTAAAAAATTGAATAAGTTATCTATATTATTTCAAAAATATGTAACAATAGAATTTGTAGCAAATTGAATTTAGTTTCTAGACTAATAGGTTTATTTTTTATTTTTCTAAAATCTATTTGGTGAAAATTTAAAATTTCAATGCAGTAGTACTTAAATTTCAGGGGAAAAATAAGTAGGTGTCTATCTAACCACCCTAACCACAATAAAATGATAATTTTTTTTATAAGATTTTAGATATAAGTAGAGGACTCATGTCCTAATGTGATGCATATTTTTTTGTAATTTTTTTCCAAGTAAATAATAAATTATGATTTTTTCATTACAATTTTTAAAAAAAATAAAAAATTGTACTTCTAACCACCCTAACTTGGTCAAAAATTCATGAAATTCAATTTTTTTTTTTTAATCATATAGTATATGAAGCATAAAATGTGACACATATTTCAGTTTCAAAAAATGTGATACTGTTTGAAAGCTATAGATGCTTTTCAATTAGCCTATCAATCAGGCTTTTAGGTGTAATTCAAATAGAAAATGAATAATAATTATTTATTAAATTTAAAGTAAAGAATAATTTATATTGGTATAAAGCTAAGAATCTCCTTTAAAAACCCTTTTCATTTCATTAATTTTGGGTAAAAAAAAAGTTGTTAGCCACATTCCCTACAAATACCCATCATATTGCCACTTTTTGGCCCATCATGATCTTGCACATACCCTTAAATTATACCTCCTCTTTTTCATGAATTCACCCCATCACTCACCATTATTGTAATTTGTGTAAAATTTAAAACTAACTAGCCAAATACTTGACAAAAGTATATGGGCTATGTTAGGCAATTTTTTCCTAGAAACCAAACTCAAAGAATCTATTTTCATTTTGGATGTCATGCAATTTATATTTTATCTTATGGTTCATATGTATTTTTCCAAAAGACTTCTCACATTTATGTTATTATTTAACACTCTCTTCATTTTACACAATCCTTCTTTCATATTGGAGTTGATGTTGTCCTAGTGAGTAATGTGATAGTAACAAGCTTGTCATATTTCAATGTTAGAACTTTCATAAGTTTGTGATAGCTATTTCTACTTCATTTTTCTCATTTGAGGAATTTCATCCCCTATTTCTATGTGACATAATTCTTTCATGACTATAATTTAGGATGTCTTCCATACACATGGTCACATGTTAATATTGTGTGTACCTAAATCCCGCAAGCCTCGTTTAAACATATGTAAAGCTAGGGTGATGTAAAGGATGTTGTAGATAAGTAGTGACCAAAAAACATGTAGTATTTTTATGAAAATAAAATATTGAAGCACTTTTGTAGTACCTTTAATTTGTTCTATCTTTTTTTACTTATGTGTCTATAGTTTTAGTTTTGAGTCCTCATTTATAGTATGCATTCATTGATAGTACTTTAGATGTTATTTTAGTATTATATTTAATATTTTTATATGGCCCTTTGCATTATTATTCTAATGAATGAATTTTATTTTGAATAAAAGCACCATTTCTTTTCTAATTCACTTGGAAGGCTTGGCAGCAAGTTCATAAGTTCTTAAACTAGAAACATTGATGAGAGCTACACCGCCCAAACCCCACAAAATACAATAATAGATACCAATGCAAAAGATGCAAGGAAAAAAATAACCCACTTTCAATGCTCTAAAAAGTGAAAATTTCCCTTTGTTTTGGCACCAAAAGTCTCATCATTTGATTTCTAGCCTAGGAAGAAATTTTAATGAAATTCACTTTTAAGAGGGGCAACTTTGTGGGGCCATAAATTTTGATCTATGTGTTCAATTTTCTATTATTTCATATCATTGGACAATTCTTTAAGAGATATACAACATGTGAACCACCAATAGGCTGGTTTGTCCACTTTTCAAGCTATTTTGGGGCCTCTAAAGTTTTATATTTGAATTTAAAGTTGCACTAGAGAAAATTATTGAGACAAAAAAATTAATTTCTCCCAAATTGTGTAGGTATGTGTAGGATCATGACACTTGACAAAAAGTGGTGCTATGATGGGTATGTGTAGGGTATGTGGTTGGTGACTTTATTTTTACCCAAAATTGATGAAATGAAAAGGGTTTTTTAAAGAATATTCTCAGCTTTCCACCAATATAAATTATGCTTTAATTTAAATTTAATGAATAATTATTATTCATTTTATATTTGAATTATGACTAAAGTCTTGATTGATAGTGTAGATGTCCAATTTGATCACTTCCATATGATCAAACGCATCTCCTCATTCATCCAATTGCTCATCCCCTCTGTCAATATTAATTAAACCATTTGTTTAATTAATACCTTGCATCTTACATAAGGGTCCTAAAGTATTTAATTTAATAAATACTTTACCCCTTTTCCTCCTCTAAATTAAATGAATTTACCATTTTATTTAATTTAGTCATATTCCCCTTTCAGAATTAAAATTCATTTTTTAATTCCTCTTTTCTCTCTCATGGTCACATCCTCCAACTTTTGCAAGTTGGTCTCTAATCCATCTTAACTACCACATCTTCTTCTAATTAACTAGGGTTAGCATGTGCATACCCTTAATCATCATTAGGGTCACATCCTCCATAATCTCCCACTTGCTTCTAATGAGTCATTAGTTCATCTAACTGAGTACTTGCACGACCTTAATCATTTGGTTAGCCTAACCTAATCCTCCTCCCACTTATGGCATGTGTCCTTAAGTCAACCTTATTAAAGGCTTTTTAATTTTGGACAAGGCACTCCACTTCCCCATGTGAATTTTAAATTCACCTTTTAATCCCCTAAGGCACCCAAAAGAAATTTTTAATTCCGTCACTTCTTCCCACATGTCCTCCACTTATTCTTTATTCTTTCCCATCTCCCCATGAGAATATTTGAGGAATTTTTAATTTCTCACATGTCCTCTCACCCACATGGGGACAAGGACCTCCTTTATAAGGAGATATTGTCCAATCCCAAGGTACTTTGTACCCCCTCCATGTCATGTAATTCTCCTTCCACCTCATGTCCACTTCACCTTTTAGGGCTATATCACAAGCCACATGTCAAAATGTGAGGGCTTGTGAGTTCTCAACTCACGTTGGCCCTACATCTTGATCTTTGGTGGCTCAATCTTGGCCATCCATTTCCCATAGGAATTCTCAAAATTCCTATAAATACCCCCTCTTTTCTCTTATTTTTGGGGAGATCATTTTGCTAGCCAAACTCTTGCAATTTTATTTCTCAATCTATACTTAGCCATTTTCATGTTTTCATCCACTTGCACTCATCCTCACAACATCATTTAGCTTGCATCTTGTGCCATCCAAGGAGCATACACATCAAAGATCAAAGGGCCAACCAAAGGATTGATTCAATGCAAGGTATAGAGTTCCATTTTGTTGCTTTCATCTTGTGTTGTTTCCAACTTAGGCTACTCTTGAGGTGTAGGTTGTTTTGGTGTTTATTTGCACTCTTTTACTTGCTGCTCATTTTCTAATGCTCACATTCGACCTATCACATTTTTGGGATGCCCGGTGGGACCCACAAACGGGTCTTTTTCTTTCATGTTTGTTGTTTTTTACATTTTTTGCAGAGTGGCAGACATGTCCCTGTAGAGTGGTGGACCTGTCCCTGCAGAGTGGCGGACCTGTCCTTCTGATCTTTCTTCCTGGAGCCGCGATTTTCACACCATTTGTCCGATTGACTCCGTTCAAAGGCAATTCTTCTTATTTTTTTGTGCTCTTTCCAACGATATATAAGACTTGATACTTTTGAGAAGTTGGCTGGGGCACCTTTTTCTTCTCCGGTGGCAGACCTGTCCTGGAGTGGCAGACCTGTCCTGCAGTGGCGGACCTATCCTAGAGTGGTGGACTTGTCCTAGAGTGGCGGACTTGTCTTGGAGTGGTGGACCTGTCCTGAAGTGGCAGACCTAACCTCCTGAAGGTGAAATTTCAAGTTTTTACCAACTGTCCTTTAGTAAATTAGGCACATAGTTTAACTAGAGGGGTCAATAAACCTTGTTTGGCGTGCTTGTGGAAGGCTATTTGACATATCCAATCCCTTTGTGCTATTTGGCGATCCTGGGTGACGAGAAATCGTAGCTTTCCAAGTCCTTTGAGTCACCCCTTTTTCATTTTCTTAGTGGGACCTGCTTGGGGATTTCATCACCCCAAGGGACAATTCCAACCACGCGTACCAACGGGGTATATAAAGGGGGGAGAGCGAAAGTTTTACCTCAATCCAACCACGTTGTAATTGGCGAAGCATCGGAATGACGTGAAGAGTTGGTCCGAGCCTTTAGTATCTTGCTAAGGTTCCCGACTCACGCTTGTAACGAGTTGGTGTTCACAGTTTGGGCCTCACATACTATGCGTATATCGAGGACTCCTTAGCAACCATGTTCATCCTAGAGTAGAAGACTTTGTTGGCCATACCCATTTCTACTAAATCTTAGGGTTGTGCTATCTGAATTGTCTTTCTCATGCAAAACCAGTCATTTTTAGTCTAGCCAAATCTGTTTATTAGTGTTTGCTATATTTTGGGTCCTTTGCCTTACCCATCCATCAAAAAATCAAGCTTAAACTTATCCTCTGGCGGACCTGTCCTGCTGTGGCGGACTTGTCCTTCCAGAGTGGCGGACCTATCCTTACAGAGTGGCAGACCTGTCCTTATGTAGTGGCGGACCTGTCCTTCTACTCTTTCTTCCCGGGGTCGCCATTTCCGCACTGTTTATCTGATTGACTCCATTCAAAGGCAATTCTTCTCCGTTTTTCGTGCTCTTTCCGATGATATGTACCACTTCATACTTTTGAGAAGTTGGATGGGGGACTTTTTTCTTCACCATCTGCCTCCTTGAGGGGGATATACCCTACCATTCTCATCTGTTTATTCATTCTGAGTAAACCTTCACCCATTTAACACATCCTTTCATCATTCTCAACTCTAGTTCTGTCATTCTGATCATCCGTTTACTCATTCTGAGTAAATGTTCATCCATTTAACACATCCTTTCATCATTCCAAACTCTCGTTCTATCATTTCGATCATCCGTTTACTCGTTCTGAGTAAACATTCATCCATTCAACATATCCTTTAATCATTTCAAACTCTCATTCTATCATTTCGATCATTTGTTTACTCATTCCAAGTAAGCGCTCATCCATTTAACATATCCTTTCATCATTTTAAACTTTTGTTCATCATCCTTTATCATCCGCTATCATCTTGTGCAAATATTCATACATTCTCATGCCTTTCATCATTCGATCACTGCTTACTCATTCTAAGTAAACGTTCATCCATTTCACACATCCTCTCATCATTTTGAACTCTCGCTCTATCATTTTGATCATTTGTTTACTCGTTTTGAGTAAACATTCATCCATTTCACACATCCTTTCATCATTCCAAACTCTCGCTCTATCATTTCGATCATCTGTTTACTCGTTCTGAGTAAACATTCACATTTTGCACCTCCTTTCATCATTCAACTCCCCGCTCTATTGAATTGACATCATCCATTTACTCGCTCGAGTAAACGCTCATCCATTTCACATATCCTTTCATCATTCTAAACTTTTGTTCTCGGTTATTTTGATCATCTGCTTACTCGCTTTGAGTAAACATTCATCCATTTCACATATCCTTTTCATCATTCAACCTCATTCTATCATTTCGATCATCCGCTTACCCATTCCGAAAGTAAAACATTCATCCACCAATATATCCTTTCATCATTCCGAACTCTGCTCTATCATTTCAATCATCTGTACTTCTTGTCCGAGTAAACATTCATCCATTTAACATATCCTTTCATCATTTCAAACTCACATTCTGTCATTTCGATCATCCGTTTACTCGTTCTGAGTAAACATTCATACATTTCACACATCCTTTCATCATTCTGAACTCTCATTCTATCATTCTGATCATCCAATTACTCGTTCTGAGTAAACTTTCATACATTTTCACACCTCCTTTCATCATTCTGAACCCTCGTTCTATCGTTCTGATCATTCATTTACTCATTCCGAGTAATCATTCATCTGTCCCGATCAACCGTTTGCTCATCCCTTTCTCCAATCAAATCATCATTTTCCCCACCCAAATCCGAACTTCATCTCGAGTTATTATCCAAATTGACCTAAGTGTCTAATCTGATCATCATCATTAACATCCTCTTAGGATTGTCATCTGTCCTAAATTAATCATCATCGTCAGCCCAATCAATCCATTTTCAATCTCAAAGTGGATTCGGTGCCCCAATCATACATTTATCCCTTAATCCGATCAATCAGCATCCTAAGTCACCTAGGGTAATCTCTGAACGGTGTTTAAAGTCCCTTCCGTCATCCTATCTGATCCATCGGTCAATCTTATCAATCAATCGATCAATCCAATCCAATCCAATCGCATCCTTATCCAATCACATTCGACCCAATCAATCTACTTCAATCTCGAAGTAGATTCGGCGTCGTAATCATCCTTTGATCATCCAATCATCCTAATCTGAGCTTTAATCCAATCCCGATCTGAGCTTGCCCTAAATCCCGATTTGGGCTTTAGTCCATTTCCATCCAAAATCTTTATCCATCATCTTTATCCTTTCATCATCATGAATTCTTACCCTCCATCAATAGTAGTCAAGGGAAACCCTAATTCCGTCAACGATGATAATGAAAGTCTTGTTGATCAAGAGGTATACGACATAGATCCCCTTGACACTATCATTGCTAGTAAGCTTTCTCCACCCACATTCCAAAATCCAATCATCCCATCGAGTTATCCCATCATGTCTTCATCTATTCCTAATCACACTCCTTATGCTACCTTTGACAAGGGATGTCCACCATATCCATCATATCCTTCATCTACATCATCCCCTTATCCTAGTTTTCCGTCACAATACCCCTATCTTGATCCCCCATCCACATCCTCTTATCTCAATCCTTCATCCACATGTACCCACTACCCTAATCTTCCATACCAATCTGCTTAGCCTAATCCTACATTCACACCTTTCTATCCTAGTCAAACACACCCATCAACTTACCCTAATCCAACACCTGCATCTTCCCATCCTAATCCACCATCCCAATACTTTTATTACAACACGCCGCCCATATCTTCTACCAACGATCCACCGTCCATGTCATCCTATCCTAACTCCCCATGCCCATATCCTTACCTTAATCCTCCATCCAGTCTTAATCTTCCATCTAATCCTAGTCCACTAATCCATAAACCTTCATCCACTCCTACCACACCATCTCATCCTAGAGTATGCAAGTCTCTCATTTCAGAAGTTCTCCAAGGACTTATAACAAAGGAAACATCACCCACTCCACACATTGCAGTCATGGAACCATGCCATCCCAACCCATCATCCATGGTCATTAGTGACGACACCCTTCTCCATCCAACACCTATCATTGATGCTACCATCACGTCCTCTGAATCTGTTGAACCCCTATCTCCTACCATCACATCCTCTGAATCCGTTGAACCCCTATCCCCTACCATCACATCCTCTGAATCCGTTGAACCCCCATCTCCTACCATCACATCCTCTAAATCCACTGAGTCCCCATCTCCTACCATCACATCCTCTAAATCCACTGAGTCCACATCTCCTACCATCACATCTACCAAATCCATTGAACACCGACCCCCTACTCCAAGAGCTGTCGAACCTATCGACAACACCCAAATCCCATCCACTTCTTCCACTCCTAGTATCTATTCCCAGGAATATTTTGAATCCTCCATCCTTCCATCTTCCCCACTTGAAGAGCCCCCCCATGACTCCATTATCATGCCTCCCACACACGATGAGTCATGCCAAGAGCCTAATCCAAAGCATGCCAACATATCCCTTCCTCTAGATCAAGATCCTACCATCCCATCTAGTCTACCGCAAGATCACAGTCCCCCATCCATTCCATCCCATGATCCTCTTGACATTCAAGATTCTACCACTCCATCTCCATCTCCATTGCATGAACCTGATACCACAAAATCAGATCCTATTATATCCCCTACTCCCTCTCTAGATACAACCCATCCAAATGCTGCTATCCCATCATCTCCTTCTCAAGATCCCCCATCATCACCTAAAAATGCTATCCCCACACCGCTTGCATATCCCCTTGGTACTCTCACATTCTTCCATGGTGGCCTCCTTGCAGAAGAAAAACACAGTGTATATACCACCCATCATCCCCCACCTGATAATGGACTCACATCATGTTTTCAGAATAACAAAAATCCTATCATGGATTGAATGCTCAAGAAAATGAACTATCAAGGAAAAGGTCTAGGCCTTCACGAGCAAGGTATTTTAGAGCCCATCCAAGTCAACGAGCCTTTTCCAAAAGAATTTTCGGCTCTTCCCATTACTCCACCAAATCATATGCTGCCATCCCTCCTCCTCTATCGTATTACCTCAAAACAACCGTCCATATTCCTCCTTCATCCGCTCCATCCATTTTGGGTCCTTACATCCCTCCATCCACAATCTCCCATCCTTCATCTACTGCAACCATCTTGGGTTCTTATGTCCCTCCACCCACTCTATCCATCTTGAGCCCATATATCCCAAGATCAACTCATCCATCTCATTTGCTCATCCATCCAAAACCTATCCATGTCATCCATCATAAACATCCCTCTCGCATGTCCCATAATTAGGATCAACAAAGGCACATACCTAAACATCCCCCATCTACACGTAATCCCCATACTCCTACCTCCATTGCTCCACATCGTCCATCCCCTCACACCCATCCCATTGCTAATAAATGCATAAATCCAAACATCCACATGAATCCAACTCTTCCCATGTCCCCTCTAAAAGACATGGTAAAGAAAAGAAAAACAAAATCCCAAATCAAAATCAAATCTATAGCTCACAAAGAGCCAGCAAAGCAAAGATCAAAACCATGTGGATCCCAAAGAAAAAATATGCAATGCCATCAAATGAAAAATCTGTAAGAACATCCAAAGTTGCTAATCCAAAAGCTAATTATACACCCCTTTCATCTCCTAAATCTGTTTTGGGTCCCTATGTCCCAAAATTTTCTATTCCATCTCCTCCATTATCCCCACATTCTCCATCCATTAGTCCCCTTATCTTTTCACATCCATCACCACATTTGCCAATGTTGGTCCTGAACTCATCTCCCCATCACGTATCCACCCCATCATTCTATCCATACCATTTCCAACATTCCACACATTATCCCCTGTACCTTCCCCATCAAATCCCTCTCATTCATCCTCTAGCATAATCCATTTATCCTAAGGTTGTACCAACATCCAATAGTCAGTTTGAACATGAGCTCTTAATACCTCATCTAGAACTTGATGCTTGAGTCCTTCATCCATATCCTTATCGCATGTCTTCTAAATCCACTTATTCGCCTCCCTATCCTTATCCATCTCCTTCCGCATACTATCCAAAAAGTCCAAAAATCCAGAAAAGTCAAAACAAAAAAAGAATCAAAAAATTAAAAAAAAATAAAATCAAAAACCAAAAAAATAAGAATAATCAAGAGAAATAAATTCATCCTATGGTGAAAACCACCTCTTGGTGGTGCCTTGGATAAGTATGGATGGCAAAAACCTGGTAACAGGCGTCATCCATAGAGGGCTTAATCATTATCTACCTGACATCCTAATTATTTTATGCCTTCGTCTGCACTATTATCCTCACCCATCTCATCCTAGGCTGTTTGGTAAATTTTGATTGAGCATTGGATGACCCATCTAGTCTATCCCCCATTCCTGAGTTTTTTGGTATCCCACTCTGAGCTTACGTCATTCATGTCTGTGTCATCATGTAGGATCACCCATCGTGTCAGTCTTCACCTAGGTCCCATCTTGTCGCGTCCGTTAGTCGAACTACATTGCCCCTATGCTATCATGTAGGCGAGGTTGATCATTTTATTCACCCCCAGAGCATTTTTCCATCATCATCGGTTACCATTTGTATCCTTTTTTCTTTATCCATGGTCTTTTCTAGAACTACGAGGGCTCTGCGCTTTCACGTAGGCAAGGCTAATCTATGATCGGCTCTCGAGCCCCTAGGTCTGTAGGTTATGTTGGTCTTTTGTGCTTCATCACCAAGTATGCCCATATCTAACCAGTTCTTAGTTAACAAAATTCCCTCGTGTTACAAGATCTTGTCCCTCGGTAACATCCCGTGTCAACTGGGTCATCCTAATTTCACATCCATCTTTGGTCTCAATAGGATGAATCCTTCCTAGCAGACCCCGTCATTCACATCCATCACCTTGATCCTATGGCAAAGGACCTATTATCTTGATTATGATCTCTTGATGCTTTTGGAATTTTGTTTATCATTTTGGGTTCCTTCCCATCACTTATCAAGGTTGCCTTGGTCCATTATACCATGGTGTGCCTTGACCTGCTGACTTGGGGGCATACCTTGATTGTTTGTTTTGACTGCTGTCTTCTCATTTGTCCCTCATAAGACCCCCCGAGATCTCTAAGGTCTTGTGTTACGCTGGGGCAACTCTGTGTGTTTGTGGTTATCTCAACACTAGGCCCGACCGAGGCCATCGTGGCATCGGAGTGTGGGGATAACCTTCTTGTTTGCTGTGATTGTTTCATGTGTAGATTACTCCTTCACCTTGATCTTCCATATCAAGGTACTTAGTACCCTATGCTATAGTAAAAATCAATGCTCCAAAGATGGCAAAATCTCATTTTCACTGCATTTTCACCACTTTGCATGCACCTTTTGTTTCCATCGTGACCATCGCATATGATTTCGGTTATGCAAGTACTCTCATTCTTTTTCCTCTTAAGTCCTCTTCTTCTTAGGATATTAATGGTTTTTTTTGGAAAATGCACTCTTCCACATGCCTATCGCCCATCCGCTTCCTCATAATGGTTTTTATTGACACTTAGGTGCCTTATGAACATTTACCTTTTGCATCCATACATCATAAACCATACATAATTATCCATTTTCATAAACAACTATGCATCTATCATCATAAATCATATAAACATGCATAAATCATCCATCCACATAAGTCATAAATCATATAAACATGCATAAATCGTCCATCTACATAAGTCATAAATCATATAAACATGCATAAATCGTCCATCCACAAAATTCATAAATCATATAAACATGCATCAATCATCCATCCACATGTGCATCCATATATCATGGAAATATTTACATCGATCATAAATCACCCATCCATAAATCATATATCATAAAACATACACAATTATTCATTTTCATAAATAGCTATGCATCCATGACCATAATTATAATAACATACATGTACATCCATAAAAAATTAATCATGAAAGCATATACCAATCATCCATATAAACATGTGTATATATATATGAAACCACATCATGAATCATCTCATATAGCCACATAAAAGAAACCTCATGCATAATGTCGATAAAGGCCATCGCATAATCAAAATAATAAACATCATGTCATAATACAATACATATCCATCATATATTGCCAAATAAGATACAAAATCCAGAGGTATGGATCACCTTTGCCCTCTAGCGATATGCACAAACCATCCATCCTGTATCTGCCAAAAATAACCAATGTCCTGCATCTGCCTACTCTATTGTGAGCTGTCCACATCTGATCTCTACGGAAAGTCGAGTACTGGTCCTCTGTGTGCTGGGGTCCACTGGTATTCACGATTGGGTGTCCCCTAGTAACCACTGTATGGAGACGGAGTCCACTGGTAATCGTTGAATCCCCTAGTGCATGTCCCTAATGACTGGGATGGCCCTGGTGGCTGTGGAGCCTGACTGACATAGTGTGCTGTGCACTGCACTGGATTTGGAACAACCTGCTCATATACCCCCCTCCAATAGCTTGCCTGCTACATAAACTCATCCCTCTTCCCAGCTATCAGTCTCACGGCATTCCGCTCATGCCTATACCGATCTCGATCTGTGCTGATAGCTCACCACTCCCGTGCCTAGGTCTCCTGAGCTAGTATCAACTACTGTATCTACTCTGAGCCTCTATCCATCTCTGCCTGCAACACCTGTAACTATGTGTGCAGCTCCTGCACATCTATGCCTGGCCCTCCCCCCTCAACCAGCCCCCTCTGCAATTGAGCCCGTGTGGCATCCCTCTCGCCCTGTAATGTCTGCATCCACGACTTTGTAGCATCCCTCTCCCTCTGTGCAGCCTGTCCCCAAGCCACCGCTGCATCTCTGTCCCTCTCCAAGGCCTACAATCTCAGCGTGGCCGAATCTCACTCTCGTTGCAAACTAGATGCCTGTGATGTCGCTATATCTCTCTCTGCGAAGCGACTGTACCTTTGCCTCGGGCACCTGCCTCTCGCTTTGTGCTACCTGAACCTATGCCTGTAACACATCCCTCTCTGCCTCCAACACCTCCACCTGTGCCTGTGCCACATCTCTCTCTGCCTCCACTATGTGCAACATGTCCCTAAGCTTAAGTAGCTCTCTCTGCATACTCTTTGCATCCCCTGTCTCCCTGCTACCGGCCTGCTGTGCTGCCCCCTTTCCCACTAAACCCAATCCCTCGATCTACATCATCTGACTATGCACCTCTGCCCGCAATCCCTCCACCTTAGCTCGCAGGTCCACAGCCTCATCCCGACTCTCATTTCTCTCTCTCACCAATCTCTGCTCTTGCTCTGATACTAGCTTGACTAGCTCCATGTAGTCTCTCTCACCCTAAGCAAATTGGGCCTGCCACTCATCCCTCTTCGCCTCTACTGCGATCTGCTCTGCCTCTGCCTCCCGCACCCACTGCTTGTTCTGTCATAGCCTCTCCACTGTCTCTCTCAATACCGCCACTGGATCCTCCCCTGTGGGTGGTGCTGCTGCTAGCGGTGCTACATTGTGCACATCTGAGTCAACCTCCATCTCCCGCGGATGGTACCCCTCACTCTCTGCTGATAGCTCCATCTCGTCTAGATCTATCACCCCAAGAGCTCCCTATTGTGGTTGTCCTCCTCTGGCCCTGGCTGTCTCCTATCCCCCTATCCTCCTAGGTCTCTCTCCATCTCTCCTTCAAGTCCGTTCGCCTCCTATCCTCCGGTGGCCCTAAATGTCTCATGTCCCTCCTCCTCCCCTCCCACTGTCTCCTGCCCCCCTATCCTCTAAGGTCTCTATCCATCTCCTCTCCACCTCTGTATGTCTCCTCCCCTCCCACTGTCTCCTACCCCTCTACTCTCCTCGGTCTCTGTCCATCTCCTCTTTGGCTCCGTCTACCTCCTGTCCTCCGGTAGTCCTGGCTGTCTCCTGCCCACCCTCATCCCCTCTAGCCCCGCTGGCCTCGCCCTGTATACCCTGTGGCTCCCCTCCTTGAGCTCTTGGCCTCCTCTCCCATTGACCCCGCCCTCGGGCTCTCAGCCTCCTCTCCACCACCTCCTCAGCCTCATCCTCCTCCCCCTCCTTAGCCTCAGCCTCTCCCCCCTCTGCTCTGTCTCCTCCCTGGCCTCTATGTCGGTGTCTCCTCCTCTGACCTCCTATCACCTGCTCCTGTGCCCCTCATCCTCCTCTGCGTCCTCTCAACCATCTCCACAATTGCCTCTCATCCTCTGATCCAAATCCTAGTGCCTCCTCGATCAGCACTGCTGGTGTAATCCGCTCGAGCGGATGTCACCCGAACCACTCATCATACCGCCCTATCATCCCTACATCTCGTGGCCCCTCTCGCCTATCAGGATACGGTCTGAACACTAGTCTCTCAATATCACTCCATACACTGCACAAATCCAACACTGATCCCCATGGCTACTCATGTACCTGTCGTGCAAATCTCACCCAGCCTGCCGAAATATCTTGTCGCACCCCAAATTGTCTCGTCACCTGATCTGGTCGATGCAACTCCACTACACGTGGCTTCCTCCCAATAATGTAACATTGAGTGAAGAAGTAACCACTATGCAAACCCTCCTCGCTTGACCACCCTCTGAATCACCGCATCATGTATGACCTCCACACTATATCCACTGACTGCACATCATCAAACTGTCTCCTCCATACGTCTACCTCCTGTATCTCCCGATACCGCACTAGCATCCCTGCCTCTGCCCCCCACCACTACGCTACGGGCTGCATGTCATCATGCTCACCCACCCTCACTATAATCGACCTGGCAATGTGGATATACTCCCAGGCCCATACCTGTAGTAGTGTGACGTTTGTCACACTCAACTGTTTCCTATAACAAATCACGTGCATGTCTCGATACAGCTGGGCTAACATGCACATCCCCCATGCAAACTATCCCTCCTGGCCCTCGATGATGTGCTGAATCACCTCGACCATCCTCATGTGAAGAAATCATCCACTCCGGTCCGACAATAGTATACCACTAATCAACCTAGCCAGGTACAGCGATAGTACCGGTACCTTGCATGCTACCATCCTATCCACATCCAACTGACCCCACTGCATGGGTAGCTCATCACTACCAAAGACAATGCACATAGACTCATCCAGCGCTTCGTCCTCTGACTAGCACTTGCTAATCAGGAGCCTCAAAATCTGCCACACATCCTCTAATGTCACCGTCATCTCCCCTGTCGATAGGTGAAACATCGACGTCTCCAAATCCCACCGCTCTATCAAAGCTGTCAACATGGCCCCATGGGCCTTGATCATTGGATATGTCAGCATGTGTACTAATCCTGCCTCCGCTAGTCTCTGGTGATCCTCCCTGGTCATCCTCGCTATGCATCTCCTTAGCACCTCTGATCGTCTCTCTCGAATACGCAAAATCCCTATTTTCTGCATGCACACAATAATTTTGTTATCATTTTCATTTTTTTTCCCTCATCATTTGTAAGTTCCCCATCCTTCCCCTTCCCCATCCCATCCCCTCCCCTCCGCCCCCCATCCTTCCCATCCCTACCAATTCCCTCCCCCCCAGCCCATCAGCCCCCATCCTTCCCCTTCCCCATCCCATGCCTCTATCCCTCATCCTCCCCATTTTCCCCAGGCATCCCCCATCCCCACCAATTCTTCCCCCATCCCTACCAATTTCCCCACATTTTCCCCATCTCCCCATCCTCCCCACCATTTCCATCCTCCACCATCCCTCCCTTCCCATCCTATCCTCTATCCCTCCCCACCCATCCTCTTCCCCTATCCCATCCTCTATCCCCCCACCATTTTCCCTCCTTCCCCCATTCCCCCCTGCTGGCAGTCCTCCCCCTGCAGCGGCAGACTCGTCTGCCACCAATGGTGGTGAACCCGTCTGCCCCCGCGGTCGTCCGCCACTATTGGCGGCGAACCCGTCTGCCCCCGTGGTGGCGGACTGCCACTGGTGGCAGACCTGCCATTGGTGGCGACTGGTCTACCCTGCGAGTGTGGGTTGGTCAGGTCTGCCGCCGGTGATGGACCGGTCCACGTGGCCACCGCCAGTCTCCCCCTCTTCAGCACGAAATCCAATGCAATATGACTAAAAATTTTTCCTACCCATTTTGCGTAAATGACTAAAAATTAAAAGTTAAGTTTTGGGCTAACCTAGCATGGTACGACACGGTGAGTGAAAAACAAGCATCTCTCGTCAGCCCGGTGTATGATGTCACTGTCGTACTTCGGCATGGTGTTTGATCTCACTCGCCTCCTCTTCTTCCTCTCCTCCTTTTCCACTTGCCAGCTGTCACAATGAGCCAAAGGTAATTCTACAATTACCTTTTATCCCTTTTTCACCTTTTCCCTCCTTTTTAACCTTAAGGTCTTTTTTTCTTTTTTTTAACCAAAAAATTCCTCCAAATAATTCATCCAACCTATTTCTTCCCGGGGCCGCCATTCACACACCGTTTGTCTGATTGACTCTGTTCAAGCATTGTTCTCATTTTTCTGCACTCTTTCCAACAACATGTACCACTCCATACTTTTGAGAAGTTGACCGGGGCTCCATTTTCCTCTGCCGTCCCCCTTCTCGAGGGGGCATCCCCTACCATTCTCTCCTAACCTATCGCTCTAAGCCTACCTTAGCTAGACTGGGGCATCCTCTCCACATTCCCTCCATTTGGGGCAGCTCACGTGCATTCCCCCATGCTGGGGCATCTCTTTTTCTAATCTCTTCCTCTATAGAGTCATCTGCATTCTATTTTTCTTTGAAACCCTATTATTCTAACAGTATTTTGAAGAGGGGCAAAATGTAGACGTCCAATTTGATCACTTCCATATGATCAAACACGTCTCCTCATTCATCCAATTGCTCATCCCCTCTGTCAATATTAATTAAACCATTTGTTTAATTAATACCTTGCATCTTACATAAGGGTCCTAAAGTATTTAATTTAATAAATACTTTACCCCTTTTTCTCCTCTAAATTAATTGAATTTACCATTTTATTTAATTTAGTCATATTCCCCTTTTGGAATTAAAATTCATTTTTTAATTCCTCTTTTCTCTCTCATGGTCACATCCTCCAACTTTTTCAAGTTGGTCTCTAATCCATCTTAACTACCTCATCTTCTTCTAATTAACTAGGGTTAGCATGTGCATACCCTTAATCATCATTAGGGTCACATCCTCCATAATCTCCCACTTGCTTCTAATGAGTCATTAGTTCATCTAACTGAGTACTTGCACAACCTTAATCATTTGGTTAGCCTAACCTAATCCTCCTCCCACTTATGGCATGTTTCCTTAAGTCAACCTTATTAAAGGCTTTTTGCTTTTGGACAAGGCACTCCACTTCCCCATGTGAATTTTTAATTCACCTTTTAATCCCCCAAGGCACCCAAAAGGAATTTTTAATTCCTTCACTTCTTCCCACATGTCCTCCACTTATTCTTTATTCTTTCCCATCTCCCCATGAGAATATTTGAGGAATTTTTAATTTCTCACATGTCCTCTCACCCACATGGGGACAAGGACCTCCTTTATGAGAGATCTTGTCCAATCCCAAGGTACTTTGTACCCCTTCCATGTCATGTACTTCTCCTTCCACCTCATGTCCACTTCACCTTTTAGGGCTATATCACAAGCCACATGTCAAAATGTGAGGGCTTGTGAGTTCTCAACTCACGTTGGCCCTACATCTTGATCTTTGGTGGCTCAATCTTGGCCATCCATTTCCCATAGGAATTCTCAAAATTCCTATAAATACCCCTCTTTTCTCTTATTTTGGGGGAGATCATTTTGCTAGCCAAACTCTTGCAATTTTATTTCTCAATCTATACTTAGCCATTTTCATGTTTTCATCCACTTGCACTCATCCTCACAACATCATTTAGCTTGCATCTTGTGTCATGCAAGGAGCATACACATCAAAGATCGAAGGGCCAACCAAATGATTGATTCAACACAAGGTATAGAGTTCTATTTTGTTGCTTTCATCTTGTGTTGTTTCCAACTTAGGCTAATCTTGAGGTGTAGGTTGTTTTGGTGTTTATTTGCGTTCTTTTACTTGCTGCTCATTTTCTAATGCTCATATTCAACCTATCACAAATAGGCTGATTGAAAAACATCTTATTATCAATTAGATATGCACCCTTTGTCATATTTGCAAAAATCAGACTATCTGTTGAAACATGGAAACTCTTTATAGATGTGGGTGATCTATGTGAAAAGAGAATCTCCAGAGTGAGCGGTTCTCCAAAAGATGAATCATATTCTAAGTGATTTTCTAGGAAAAGGGAGAAGGATAACTAAAATTAAAACTTAAATCTAACTGATATTTCACTTGAAGTTATGAGATTCAAGCACTGACACCCACAACAACTTCCCTATCACAATAACTCTCACAATCTCATTGGCACATAATTCCATCAGTAATTTGCAATGAATATTCATAGACAAAATACAACAAGGTAATAGCACAAAGTTTTGTCACACTTTATAAAAGAAACAGCCAACGCTAATCCAATTTTTAAAGTCGAATCACTAAAAAGTGGCATATATGTTTTGAATTTTGAAATGATGTAAACTAGTGAAATATGTATTTTTTGGTATATTTTATGTTTGTATTTTTTAAAAAAATATAAAAAATTATTTCAAACATTTTTTTAATAAATTAAAACTATAATTTACCTAGTTGCTGATAAAATGCTGAAAAATGAAGTTGCATGGGATGTCAAATTTTTTATAGTAATTTTTTTTTTTTTGTTTCAAATTTTTTGTGTGTATTTATAACTTGAAATTTTAGTGCATGGATATATATATTTTCCCATTTTTATAAATATTAAAATGTGTTTAAATTAAAAAACAATTGTTTTCATTGAACGTCAACTTTCATATTAAATATTTATCTAAAATGGAAACAAAATTATAACATCTTAAAATAGATTCTTTTACCTAGTGCATCATATTTTTTTCAATTTTTTTAATAAGTTTTAATATTTTTCCTTGGCATAGTAATTAACCTAATATTTTGTGCTAAAAAGCTACTTTTAGTAAAAAAAAATAAAATAAATTAAATTAAATTATTAAAATAAATATAGTTTTGAAAACTACACTTATGGATCTACAAAAGGGTATTTTTTATATTTTTTAAAAAAATGTTCTTTACATTAGTAGGAGTTATTGTAACTTCAAGATTTTCAAATAATTTATTTTTTTTGGTAAATTGAACTCAAAGTGGTGTTCCATACATTTTTAGCCAACAATTTTAGTTGAAAAATTTGTGGAAGCATGTAACTTAGCTAGAATGAATCTTACTAGATCATATGTTTGACCAAAATTTATTTTTAGTTACAAATACTTAAATTTACTTGTGCTGATAAGTTGGCTAAAAGTGTGACACAACTTTGTGCTTTTACCCAACAAACAACCTGAAACTATACAATTTTGAAACACAACTTACAACAACAAGACATAAAAGGATTTTGATTTGAACCACAAGGACATCAAATTGCTATTATAAAATGAGACAAAAATGAGAAGGAAAATTTTGCTACTTTATTAAAATTGAAAGTGTTCTTGCGAAAATCTAAGTACAAAATGCTTACAAACCTCTCTACATGCACAAGAGAGAATGAAGCAATGATCTGAATTGAGAAGAAGAAGAAAAACTAAGTTTCTTCAAGATATAACTCTCCAAAACCCTTATCCAAGCTCACAAAGAAAGCTCAAGGAAAACGTATCAAAACTGTCTCAAAAGTCTACACAAAAGCAAAAAAAAACTCACTTTTTCCTTGTTCATGTTGTCCAACCCCTAAAAATAGATCAAATCTTCTTTTAAAGTGAATAAAACAACTTATCTCTCCAAGAGGAAACTCAAATCTGACCAAGGCAATATCTCAAGAAATTTGCTAAAAATCTAGCAGAGGAATAAAGCAATTTGTTTTATCTTTGCTTTACATGATATGCAGATTTCACAATCTTCACAATCTGACCTATTTTTGAAATTAAAGAAATTTAATCTTTTGCAAAAAGAATACAACTTATATCTCCATTTACAATGCTTGATTTTTCTCAAAAAAAATCATAAAATTATAGGGCATACTCCTCATCATACTCTCATTGATTTCTTTTAAAATCAATTAAAATTAAAGCCTAAGTCATTATAGGAATAATATTTCACTAAGGAAAGATAAAAAAAATAAAACCTATAATTGGAACACCATTTTTGAAACACTATACCAAGTGCCTACTCCAAACCTTGGTAAACATATCAATAGAAAAATTGGAAAGGCTCGACCTAAGCAATGAGTGACCATGGCATTAATTTTGAGCTTCATATTTTAAAAACATCGAAAAAACCCTTAATTCGAAATAGGGAAAAGTGAAACCCTAAAGACAAAACAAAGAGATCCCTCAAATTTCGCATCATTTGCAAAAATGACTTTTGAGAGTAGGAGTTCTGCATGAGCCACCACCATGTGAGCCAGGGTTTCACTTGAGAGCTTGAAAACTTCTGATGTTTTCCTCCAACTTGGTTGAACTCCTCTTTGTAGCGATGGTAAGCTGAATTTTGGCTTTTACATGACTTCACTATGTTTTTGAAAGGAAAAAATAGCCATAAGGCCATGGCTAAGACCATTTTCTAACACATCTTTTGTCTTTGTTTTGTGTGTCGATACCATACCTTTGGCCACCATATTTGAGAAGTTGGCCCTTGCATTTGAGAAGCTCTGTGAGAGCTTGGCTGTAATTTCTAGCTTGGTCTTCTACAACACCAATGGTAATATTGTTTTCCTCCCATATTTATCTTGGAATTTTCAAACAAAAGCTTAAAAATGCCTTGTATTTATGCAAAAAGTTGATTTCATTTGTAAACTTGAAGGCCATCACACAGTTCGCACCATGCTCATGTGTTACTATTGCATTTCACTTAAGAAATTTTTGATGATGTCTATTGTTTACTTCAGATCTGGTAATTGAGAGTTTTCTATTTTTTTTTAAATGAAATTCTGGAGCCAAAACTCCTCTCCTGGGCCATGGCCATTCATGCACCAAATTGGTTTTTGTATTACCTTCTATGCTTGACCCAAGAGAGCATACTGCATATTCCCTGTATTTGGAACAAAACCCCCATATGGGTTACTCAAAAATGGTGGTAAATCTGTATTTCAATAAAAACACTCATATGGTAATTTTGATGTTTTGAATAAATCTGTGTTTAATCTCACTGGAGCTTGATCCATGTCAATTCTCTACCTCCTTTTGCATTTTCTTATAAAACCATTACATGGGTATTTCTAAAAATTGTAGTATATGTATCTTGATTCAAAACCCCAATGTGGTTATTCAAAATTTTGAGGAAATCTGTGTTTATTCTTGTATTTTCTATTATATTTAAGCTTAGCCATGAGAGCATTGTATAAATATTACTTTTTGAAAAAAATCCACCTGGGTGTATAACATTCTGAAGAACACATATTCCTTTTCCTTACTGTTGAAAACCCTCATATGGGTAACCTTTGACTCAAACAAAAACCATTATCTTACTGCTTTGTTAAAATACTCATGAGGGTAAACTGCATTTGGTGAAAATTTGTATAATTGACTTGAAACCCCAATGCGGGTATTTTGAAAGAATAAGCAAGAATTTGTATTATTATTTATTCAAGGCTGGGCTCAACTCACCATGGCATTGGTAGTAGCATCTTGAGATACAACACCTATGGGTATTCATGTACAAACTTCTTTTAAATGCTAGCTACTTTTTTTCATTTCCCTTTAATCAATATGTATAATTCTGCCCCATTCTCCTTATAATTATTGCTCCCCTTTTGATTGTACAGTAGCTCGGCCTTGTAGATTTTAGTTTACATGCCTTGAACTTTACATTATTTTATATTATTCCCACTTGCATTTATAAAGCTTCTTCATGTTTTGTCATTCTTAGCTTATTCTAGAAACAATCTTTTCACATTGTAAATCTTATTTGAAAATAATCTTGATTGAGAGAACAATTTAATTAATAGAACAAAACCCCAAAATATTGTACTTGATTGTTTCTTTTTCAAAACAGTGATGCATAACTTAAATTAAAGAAACCTTGCATTCTCAGCCAAAATGAAATTGGTTGTTTTATTGAATTATTCACCTTTCTTTATCAAATATAGCAATCAATGAATTGATCTTGTCATCTTATTCTGATGGAAATCTGAAACTCCTTCACATGTCTCCATGCTTGACCCCCCTTTTAAAGTATGCTCTTCTATTTGGAACTTTTCATGCATTTTTATGCTCCATTATTTAAAATTGCTTTATGCCTTACTCTCTTCTGAAATGAAAATATGTAACATTTATTTTCGTTGAGGCATATGCCTGTTCACTATCATTGTCGTGAGCATGAACACTATTGAAATTTGCATAATATTATGAACATGATGAGAAATAATACTATGGCAGAAGAACATAAACCATATAGTAATGTTTGCGATGAATGTACTTAGTTAAATTGATTAAGCTGATTAAACCCACTATTCACCTGTAGCTTTAAGAAACATATTTTACTATTATGAGTGAACAATCAGCTTGATAACTTGATGGATGAACTCTATTTTACTCTTTCAGTTGTATACTTCCTTTCTTGATGAACATGATGTTTGCAATCTCTTTCTCAGCCCACTTGTAATGAATAAGGGGTAGCATGCCGAGCTCTACACTTGTGGGAGCCTATTTTTCTCCACATGCTCTTGACCTTCAAATGATAACCAGCTTCATGATTTTCCCTATACCTACACAAGGAAACAAACGATGTTAGCATAAAAAACAATATATGATCATGTTGATGTTTCTCTTTTAGCTCATGTTTCTACACTTTTCTTTAGCTGGTTCTATGCATTGCAAGGATTGAAATATATCTTTATTAGTATGGCATGTAGTATAGTTCATATCTTGAGCTCTTAATTGATGCTTGTTGGTGTAATTAAATGTGTTGTACCTTGTCCTAGGTCATGATTACACCTTAGTTAAGTTTACTAAGGGACCACATAGGAGGTTGTTGGAGATTTTCCACTTTTGGTGGACTTGACATGTCATTACTTTATCACTTCCACCTTTTGTGGACACATCATGTGATTATCTCTCTACCTTTTGTGGGTGATCCAACTTTTGTCATGATTATCACATTATCACTTTTCCACTTTAGGTGGAGTGATAACTTTTCATAGTTGTCTCATGTCATAAGATTACGACACTTGTCATAATCTTATGCCCTTCTACGTTCTCACCTTGGCTATATAACCAAGGGGTCTTCTATGTACATTTGTTCATTCCATCATATTTGCATTCATTGGAAAAATACAGTTTATTCTTGTCATCTTGTTTCTATCTCTCTTATGCTTGTGCTTTCTATTAGCCCTCTAGATCTTGGGTGGCTACCTTCATGGAAAATTCTTACATGGTATCAAAGCTATTGGACTACCTTTAGTTAATCATTTGGAGAGATTCTTTGAGGGTTACATTTTTGGCCTCTTTTTGCAGGAGCATTTTGGGAGCTTGTTGCATCAGATTTGATCTCACCATTGTGTCTGGAGTGTCTGAGATAGTTAGATTTGCCTTTTGTTTTATCTCAGTTGGACATTGGAGGCCAAATCTGCAAAGGGTTGAAGATTGTGGGTGGTTGCCAGATTCAGGAGCTAGCTACCACTTCAGAGCATTTTCAACTGAAAAGGACATCGCAATCATGTTTAGAAGGGACAAAAACCCATAAATCAACTACCAAATTGTCCAAATCAGAGAAGTTGTCCATCAAGGCAAAAACAATTTAGTAGGTCGGTCGTACGACCAACCTACGCAGGTGGTATGATTTTATTCCAAAAAAAAAATATTAGTTTATTTTTCTGTGGAAATTTTATTTCAAAAAAATAAAATAAATAATCATTCAAAAATCAAAATCATTTTTCATAGTTTTTATATTATGTAAAGTTTTGTTTTAAAAAAAATTAAGTCCGTTTTGCGGACTGTAGTACCTACAAAGGTACTTGATACCCTTGTAGGGTATTGGGGCAACCAGATCCTGCCATGTGGTGGCAGGTCCCACCCTCACTCCACAGCCCCGCACTCACGGCCCCACCAGTGGCCATAATCTCCTACTGATAGCCAAGTTTTTTAAAAATCTGGCACTGTCAAAAGGAAAACCGATATTAGAATGAAGATTCTGGCAGGTGAAGGAATATTCTATCCACAAAAGTGAATATTCCAATGTCAAAATCCTGGCAAGGTATATTTCGGCACTGGCAAAGAATATTCAGGCAAGATTCCGGTAAAAGAGCTATGACAATGGTGACATTCATACACCCATCAAATTTAACCCCAAACTACATTTGACAGGCATACAACCATCAAATTTAATGTTGTGAAATGCTAATGTTAGTACTGCATTGGCAACTTTTTGAAAAATTTGACCCCCTCATGGTTGAAGCTTTTGATTTTGTAGTTCATCTTTAGAGGCTCATATCTTGGTCATTCTGAGGCCTTTTTTGGTGCAAATTTTTTTTATTTGGGATAATTTTTTGTGGAATTCATAGTGGTACAATTATTTTTTGATTTTGGTGCACTAATTTTCTAGAAAATTTTATTTCTCACAGGTGTTGCTTAATTGTCACCATTTTTGTAACTTCTGGCACTTCGTTTAGGCTCATACAAACTCCTTTTCAAGTGTTTTTTTTAAAGTGCATGATTTTTTTTGAACTTCACATGGTGCTATTAGTTTGTAGTGATTGTGATAAGAAATTGTACTTTCAACACTTGGTCATTTTTGGCCTATTTTGGCATTTCTAAAGATCAGATCTTAGTTTGGAATTTTGTATTAGTCATTTTTGTCTGTTGTAGCCTACTTAATGCTATTGTAAAATATTGAAAATTAGAAGCCCACTTTTCTTGGCTTGCAAGTGGCCATTGTACATGCACTAAGTATAAAGTGTCAAATCATCTTTTCTAGGGGGGGTTCTTTGATTGAGTGAATTTGGTGGTGTCTTGTGTGATTGTACCACTCTCTCTATCTTGTTCTCTTTCATTTTTATGCTATGGGTTCCCCTAAGTTTCCTTTGTTAACTCCACATAACTATGCTTCTTGGAAAAATGATTAACTCATTATATTGATGAAATTGTTGTCGCACCATCTGATCCTAAAGCTGATCCTAATGCTCATATGGATTGGCTCACTAAATATACTATGGCTCTTGGAACATTAAGTAAATATGTATCCAAAAATATAATCTTTCAATTTGATAAGTGTAAAACAATTAACGAAGGTTGGGAAAGTTTGGTCAATTGTATGGCCAAGTTGATGAGATTAGAGGTTATCATCTTGACAATGATCTCACAATGTTAGATCCCAAGAATTTTGATACAATCTAAGACTATGTCAATAAGGAAAATGAGCTAAGGCACAACTTAAGGATTTTGGCATTGACAAGAAGGATGCACAGTTGGTCTACAATTTGTTGGGAAATCTTCCATAAGAATATGCAACATTTTTTTCTAGCTTCCAAACCCATCGCTTGATAGTGGGTAGTTCTTTCACTATGCCTTCATTTGATGCATTCACAAAAAAATTTATGTTAGAGGAAGAAATGTTGATAAGCATGGGGATTCTCAAGTCTTCATAGTCCAAAGCTTTGGTGGCTAATCAAGGGAATCAAGGGGCTCAAGGAAAGGGTTCCAACAAGAAGAAAAATCAATCTAATCCAAAGACACAAAAAGATAAAGCAAAATCATCCTCTCCACAACAAGGGAATTCTTCATCACAAGGAAATTCTTCATCTTCTCCCAAGAAGGGAAATTCAAGCAAGAAGGAGAGACCAAATTTTTCATATTGCAAGAATTTTGGTCATGATGAGCATCATTGCCACAATAAGAAAATTGATGAGTTGACAAACATCATTAAGAAGAACAACATCAATTTTCCATCTTCCTACAACAAGAAGGATTCATCTCCTTCCACTTCCTCACAATCAAAAGGAAAAGGGAAAGTATTTGTGGCTACTTCAGGTTCTTCATAGCAATGGATACTTGACTGAGGTGCCACTCATCATATGGGTTCTTGAAGAGAATAGTTTTCTTCTTTGGAGCCATCTAAGGTACCTCACATCTTCATAGGAGATGATACTCAAGTGAATGTTGAAGGTGAAGGTTCAGTTGCCATGGATAATGGAATATTTGAGAATGTTCTCTATGTTCCTAACTTGAGTGTCAATCTTATTTCAATCTACCAAATCACTCACTTTGGAGATGGCAAGAAAGTTGAGTTTCTACCAGATTCAATTGTGGTAAAAGAACTTAAGGATGATGCCTTTGTTGCAGTGGGACAAGCCAATCACAACACATGGATTTACTCATTCTCCCACTTTGTCTCTAATTCTCCTTCTACAATCTTGCTCACTCATTCAAATTCAAAAAGTAAGGTATGGCATGAGTAGTTTGGACATCTCAATTACCACTATCTTCAACAGCTTAGCTCCAAGGATATGGTTACAGGACTCCCTCAAATCAACTTTTTCAGAAGGTGTATGTTTAGGTTGTTCCTTGGGTAAGCATCTAGAAGAGAGGTTTGACAAAGGGAAGTCTTGGAGACCTTTGGAAGTTCTTTAGATAGTTCACAGTGATGTAGCAGGTCCATTTCTAGTACCATCATTTAGCAAGGCTCATTATGTCATCACCTTCATTGATGACTACTCCTGCTTCACATGGGTCCACTTTCTTGTTCATAAGAGTGAAGTGATTGAAAGATTTCAAGCCTTCAAGGCTCATGTTGAGAATCAATCAAGGAAGCAAGTCAAGATTCTTCGCATAGACAATGGAAGGGAATATGTGAACAATAGACTTGAGGAATTTTGTACTCTTGAGGGGATTGATCTTCAGCATTCAGTTGCATACAATCCATGGCAGAATGGTGTAGCTAAAAGAAATAATAGAACCCTTAAGGAGATGGCTAGCTGCATGATTCATGCTCGTTCTCTTGGTCCTCAATTTTGGGCAGAAGCTATCAATTGTGCCACTCACATCCAAATAGGGTTCCCCATAAAGCTTTGAAGGGAATGAATCCTTTTGAGGCTTGGTGTGGTAGAAAACCAATTGTGAGATAGTTCAGAGTTTTTGGTTGTCCAGCTTGGGCACGCATACCTCCAGAGAAGCACAAGGAATTGGAACCTCAGAGTAGGACTTGCATCTTTGTTGGATATCCTGAAGGTGTTAAGGCATATAGAATTTTGGATCCAAAGACACACGAGCTATTCATTGAGAGGAGTGTTAACTTTGAGGAAAGCTCTCCTAGCTTGGCCTCTAATCCTCCTCTTCCTTCCTCCACAATGGAAAGTGATGATAGTGAATTCGATGATGATTCTTGCTCAATTCTTACTAGTAGGATCACACCTTTGTAGGGCCCACTTGCAGTAGAGGCACCTCATCCTTCATCTCCTACTAGACCTCGTTGGGCTCAACAAACTCTTGAGTCAATAGGTTCTCTTGTTGGGAATCCTTCAAATACTCGAAAGACTCGGTCACAACTTCAGGATTTTCCATAAGCTTATATTGCTAGTGCTTCAGATCCATAATCCTTTAAGGAGGCTTCAGGCATTCCTAAATGGGATTCAAAAATGGAGGAAGAGTATAGTTCCTTGATGAGGAATCACACATGGGATTTGGTTCCTCTTCCTAAGGGAAGAATTTTTTTTGATGTAAGTGGATCTATCAAACTAAGTATGCAGAAGATGGTAGTGTGGATAAAAACAAGGGTTGGATTCTAGAAAAGGTTTCTCACAGGTTCCAAGTGTTGACTATATTGAGACCTTTGCACTTGTTGCTAAGATGAACTCCATTTGCTTCACACTTGATATTACTGAAACTCATGGTTGGGTTGTACATCAGATGGATATGAAAAGTGCATTTCTTCATGGGGATATTCATGAGGAGATTTACATGGAGTAGGAATAGGGATTCATACAGGATTCTTCCTTGGTTTGAAGATTGAGGAAGTCTATCTATGGCCTCAAATAGGCCCCTGGGGCTTGGTACACCAAGATGGATTCCTTTCTTCTCTTAGCAAAGTTCACGAGGTGTCATTCAGATCTGAATGTCTACATTTTGCAATAGGATGATTCTAATTTGCTACTTGTGCTCTATGTTGATGATTTGATCATTATAGGGAGTACCTCATCCATCATTGGTAGTGTCAAATCTACTTTGCAGGATAGATTTTCTATGACTGACTTGGGCCTTTTGCACTATTTTCTTAGGATTGAGATCACTCAGTCGGCTTCTGGGATTTCTCTTTCTTAGCCCAAGTATGCTCTTGATCTTCTAGCTTGGTTTCACATGGCTGATTGTAAGCCTACTCCAACTCCCTTTCTTTCAGGAGTCAAGCTTGAGGCTAAGTGTTCTACTCCACTTTTTGATGCCACTTTGTATCATTAGCTTGTTGGGAGTCTCATCTACTTGACTCACACTCGCCCTGATATCTCCTTTGCATTTGGCATGGTTTAACGCTTTATGTAGGAACCGCATGAGCTTCATTCGAAATCAACCAAATGCATCTTGCACTACATACATGTTACACACCATCATGGGATTTACTATGCAGTAGGTATATGACTTACCTTGGTGGGATATACAGATTTTGATTGGACTAGCGATCTTGATGATCATAAGTCAACTTCTAGCTATAGCTTTCATCTTGGTTTAGGCCCCATTTGTTGGAAAAGTAAGAAGCAACATGGTATTGCTCTTTCTTCGATTGAGGCTGAGTATCGAGGGGATGTTAATGCCGCTACTAAGGCTATCTGGCTTCAAAATATTCTCATTGAGGTTGGCTTCACTATTCCACATCCTATAGTCATTCATTGTGACAATTAGAGTCCCATCTAGATCTTGAAGAATCTGGTTCATCATCAGAGGACCAAACACATCGAGATTTATATGCAAGTGCTACATTTGGGATCTGATACAGGAGCAGGTCATTGATTTGTAGTATTTCCCTAAAACAGTGCAGGTTGTAGATATCTTCACCAAACCCATCACTGAGAGTATATATCATCATTTGTGAGCACTCTTGGGGGTGCAGGATGTTTCTTCTGAGGAGGTCACTTGACTCCTTTATTCTCTCTTTTGGGGGGGATTTTTTCTCCTTTGAGGTTTTACCCTTCTCATCTTTTTGAGTTCTTATTTTTGTTTCATCTCTTTTTGGGGGGAGTTTTTTCCCACTGAGTTTTCTCCCTTTCTCTACTTTATGAGAGATTGCATTTCATTTGTACATGGGTACCTAATATGGCCTAGTAGTCAGGACCCATTTTGCATTGTTTTCTTTTGTGTACATTCTCCCTAAGTTGCACTTAAGGGGGGGTGTTGGTGTAATTAAATGTGTTGTAACTTGTCCTAGGTCATGATTACACCTTAGTTAAGTTTACTTAGGGACCAAATAGGAGATTTTTGGATATTTTCCACTTTTGATGAATTTGACATGTCATTACTTTATCACCTCCACCTTTTGAGGACACATCATGTGATTATCTCTCCACCTTTTGTGGTGATTATCACATTATCAATTTTCCACTTTAGGTGGACTGATAGCTTTTCATAGTTGTCTCATGTCATAGGATTATGACACTTGTCATAATCTTATGCCCTTCTATGTTCTCACCTTGGCTATATAACCAAGGGTTCTTCTATGTACATTTTCTCATTCCATCATATTTTCATTTATTGGCAAAATACAATTTATTCTTGTCATCTTGTTTCTATCTCTCTTATGCTTGTGCTTTCTATTAGGCCTCTAGATCTTGGGTGATTACCTTTATAGCCAAATCTTACAATGCCCTTCTTAATCTTTTGCAGGAACATTCAGGAATGAAAGCAGGATGGAGCAAGCTACGGAGCATCAACCGAAGATCGACTCAGGAAATGACAAATATGTCCCATGTTACTTTTCACTTTCTTTTCTAATTGTATATTTCCTTTCTTGTCATGAATGGAATGGCTAAAACCATGGCTTATGTGGATATTTAATTTCATTCTTTCTGCTTTTCATTTTGAAAATAAAATGAATTTATAATGCAATGCTATACCACCATTTGAATTCTTGTAATCAAATGAAATGTTGTAAATATAAAACACATTATGAAATAAAAGAAATCATTTAGTCATGCTTTGTTGTTTGTATACTCAATCTTGTACTCCATTTGATTGTGAAACACTGAAAAGCAATTTCTTGAAACTCAGTTTCCTCATTTCAATGCATAACTGTCACTTATAAAATGATAAATAGATGCAATCAACACCTAGCATATGCAAAAATAACTATATTTTCCACTTTTAAATATAAGAGTATTTAGTCAGCTCCACCAATTGAGCTATAGCAAAAAATTGGTAACACATCTATAGCTTTCAAACAGTATCACATTTTTTGAATCTGAAATATGTGTCACATTCTATGCTTAACATACTATAGGATTAAAAGAAAAATAAATTAAATTTCATGAAGTTTTGACCAAGTTAAGGTGGTTAGACATACAATTTTTTTATATTTTTTTAAAGTTGCAATAAAAATTCATAATTAATTATTACATGGAAAAAACCTACAAAAAAATATGTATCACTGTGGGACATGAGTCCTCTACTTATATCTAAAATCCTATTAAAAAATATAGGAAAATATTCCCTAAATTTTGGGGAAGATCAGTGATGAGGAATGAAGTGTACAGGAAAATATTCCCTCTGGGAAAAGCTAGTCTTATATACTTCACTGATATTAATGAAGAAGTAGAGGTTAGGGTAGTGATACATGCTAATTGTCAGATCAAGAATGATCAATCAAGATTAAAGGAAAACATAGAAACATTAGAGATGAAATCACTATTTTCTAGGAACAAGTTGCTATGGTTGAAAAATGATACTTAAGGCCATCAAAGATGAAGTTTTAATTGTTTTAAGATCAATGTCCTAGATTCAAAGCCAAGCTGCTAAGTTATCAACTCGCTTGTGTGGGGAGTTCTTGAATCACTAATTCTACATGCTCCAAATTCTCTATCTAATATAGGTTGATCATTGTTCATTTTGACCATCTTTTCAATCTATAGTAAGGCATAGTTTGTAAACAAGTGAAGAGTTGTTATTTTTCCTAAGTGAGATATTAAGTTTTCTTGTCCTAAGTAAGTTGGTTTTAAATTGGGTTCTCTAGTTTGGGTAAGAATTTCTATAATAGGTTTATTGTAATTATCTGGGATAGTTGGAGTGTCTCCCTGTAGTTTTGTTTCAAATTGTTAAAACCTACTCAATCTTGATATGGGGAAAACTGGTACAATAATTCAGCCTATTAGAAGGTCTAGCCAACTAAACTGAGCAAGAAGCCTAGGCTTCTCCTGAGATTTCAAAGGGGAAGAGGAGGGATATAGGCCATAAGAAGAAGTAAATTTTGCAAAGTACATGCAACTTGAAAAGTAGGACTATTCTAGGAGATATGGTCAAGTAAAAAGGCAAGGAACTGGCTCAGCCAATGAAAAAGGCTAGGAAAAGGGAGAAGATTCATAGGGCTCGGTTGGGCAGGCACAATTCTCCTATTGTTCTCTCTAATTCTCTTTCGGATGCTAAAGTTGGCATTGACTCAAAATATGGCCATTACCTTCTTTCTCTAGTGCCATATGGGAGCTCTGACAATGACGTGCTAGTAGTCCCTCTGATTTCATTGAGGACAAGGATTAGTTAGGCTTTCTCTAATGTTGATGACTCTAAATAGGGTCTCCTCCTTAGTTTTGTTTTTCATGATACCATGGTCTTTGCATGGGAGGCATTTGTTTTGGTACATGCATGGTTTTTCTTTTACTCGTCCATGGTGATATGGAGATCCTTTGGTTGACATGGTGTGAAATCCTTTTTTTTCAACATAAACATGGTGGAATTGATTGATGATAGCCTCCACATGTGTTTTGTTTTGTATCCTCCTTTTTTCCCAAATGATTGCATATGAAACTACCTAGGGAGTGTTTCAAGAAAACTATCAAAATTAGGTTTTGAAATGAAAATGTAAACTTAGGCGAACACTTGTTGCTCTCCTATCTATAAAGAGGATTTCATGGTTGAAGTTAAGGAGTTCAAAGTCTAGAAATTTTGAGTCAAAATAGGTCAAGGTGAAAGCTATGCTCTTAGGAGAAAATAGAATATAAGTAGATATATTAAAAAACATATCAAAATCCAATCAAGGGAATATGTTAAATATATAGAGAACTTAAATATAGTTTTACAAAGTATTGTTACAAATGAAGAAAAGTTCTAGTTCTAAAACATTTCTCTCTTGTATATCTTTCTTCCAAGTTATGAATGAAGTTAATTATAATTTCATTTGTCTTTTTTCATTTGCACCAAATGAATGAGCTTGTTTTATGCTTCAGTTCAGTGAGTTGATTAAAATGCTAAAAATAAGGCTATTGGTTTGTGGGGAAGGGATATAGGATGTAGTAAGGAAGTAATGTTCTTAAAACATAGTGAGTTAGATGCTACAAAGTGGTATGCTAATAGTCTACTAATTTCTAATGTTCAATCATAATTGTATTACTAATTGATTGCAAGTTATCACTTTGTTATTCCCTCAGATAGGGCACTGGTTCTTTTATTAATTTATCTCATGACAGATTGAGCTAGTGATAAATTTGGCCTAAGATTCAAGATGAAGACGAACTCATAATCTATTCTAAATACACTGCACAAATTCTAGGTATTAGTGTACTGCCTGGAACATATGACAATTTCATAAGAGGTCTGTCAAGCCTTATATGATATTGGTTTCCTAAGGAGTACATCTATGTGAGGAAATAGTCTTGATTGAGTTAAAGATATTGTGAGCATATATAGGATTAACCTCTTAGGTCTTATAGAGGCCGAAGAGAAGAAGTGAGGTCTCAAAACTTCACTTAAGTGTTGACCAATCCTCACCCCTATTGATAATTGAGTTATGGAAAGCTCATAGGTAAGGACTGAGATTAAGTTTGGTTTTTAAAAGATAGCAACAAAAAAAGTGATTTTGCAGGGGAGAACTCCATATTTGTCCATTTGGAAAGAGACAAGAGAATAAATGACTAGTTTAGAGGTTGAAGAAGTTCCAGATTTGCAAATTTATTTCTAGCGGCCCCAAATTCAAAACACTATGAGGCGACTCTACTGGAAGAAATCAGAAGATTTATTGATAAAGATATCCTTACTTCAAAGGTTTTCATCTTGTTGAAGAGGTGGCAAATTTTCTCTACAATCTATAGACATAAAGGGTTGTTGATTGTTATTATAGCTTGAAAGTCCTCTAGTCAAAGTTGCAACAACAGGAGGTGTGAATGTACATGGTACTTGGCCTACTTTCATTTATTGGCTCTATCATATTGAATGTACTTTTTGTTCCATTTAAATTTTTTCTCTAGAATATTCACAAAAAATATAGTATGGATGGTTAGAATGAATTTGTGTATCCTAGGATTTTCTATCCATTATCATATGTTTCAGTCCTAGGTTACCACCATATTAGCAGCTATCGTAGTGATCCTTCATATTGTCATGGTTATGATTATGCACAATCAGTTAAACCAGGATTTGCATAGCCTATGGATCATGAAAGGGAAATAACCATGCCATTAAATAGCTTACTACATATATTCAAGAAGCTTTAGAAGTCTAATAATCCTCAAAAAGGGTATGTGCAGGACCATGATGGGCCAAAAAGTAACGATATAATGGGTATGTGTAGGGTATGTGGCTCACAACTTTTTTTCACCCAAAATTGATGAAACAAAAAGGGTTTTTAAAGTAGATTCTTAGCTTTCCACCAATATAAATTATGCTTTACTTTGAATTTAATAAATAATTATTATTCATTTTCTATTTGAATTATGACTAAAGTCTTGATTGATAGGCTGATTGAAAAACATCTATATCTTTCAAATGATATCACATTTTTTGAATCTAAAACATGTGTTAAATTCTATGCTTCACATACTATAAGATTAAAAAACAAATTGAATTTCATGAAGTTTTGACCAAGTTAAGGTGGTCAAACATACGAATTTTTTATATTTTTTAAAATTTGTAATAAAAAATCATAATTAATTATTTACTTGAAAAAAATTACAAAAAATTATGCATCAAATTGGGACATGAGTCCTTTACTTATATCTAAAATATTATAAAAAAATATTAGGGTATGTGCAGGATCATCATGGAAAAAATAGGCCTTTAAATGGCAAAAAATTCAAAAAAATCAGTGTTAGGCAACTTGATGTTAAAATTTGAATAAGTTATCTATATTACTTCAGAAATATGTAAGAATATAATATGCAGAAAATTGAATGTAGTTTCTAAACTACTAGGTTTATTTAAAAATAAATAAAATCTATTTAGTGAAAATTTGAAATTTTAATGCAATAGTACTTAAATTTCAAGGAAAAAATAAGTTGTTGTCTGTCTGACCACCCTAACCATAATAAAATGATAATATTTTCTTATAAGATTTTATATATAAGTAGAAGACTCATGTCTAGATGTGATACATATTTTTTTGTAATTTTTTTCCAAGTAATTAATTATGATTATTTTATAAAACTTTTAAAAAATATAAAAACTCGTATGTCTGACCACCTTAATTTGGTAAGAACTTCATCAAATTTATTTTTTATTTTTTTAATCCTATAGTATGTGAAGCATAGAATGTGACACATGTTTTGGATTCAAAAAATGTGATACCATTTGAAATTTATCGATGTTTTTCATTTAGCCTATCGATCTGGACTTTAGTCATAATTCTAATAGAAAATGAGTAATAATTATTTATTAAATTCAAATTAAAGCATAATTTATATTGGTGGAAAGTTGAGAATCTCCTCTAAAAACCCTTTTTGTTTCATCAATTCTAGGTACAAAATAGTCATCAGCCACATACCCTACAAATACCCATAATATTGCCACTTTTTGGCCCATCATGATCCTACACATATCTATTATCATTTTATTGTGGTTAGGGTGGTCATAAAGACACCTACTTCTTATTTTCTCCTTGAAATTTAAGTACTACTGCATTGCAATTTCAAAGTTTCACCAAATAGATTTATTTATTTTTAAAATAAACCTAGTAGTTTAGAAACTATATTCAATTTTCTATAGATTCTATTCTTACATATTTTTGAAATAAAATAGATAACTTATTCAAATTTTTACATAAAGTTTCCTAACTCTAATTCTTCTGATATTTTCACCACTTAAGGGCTTATTTTTCCCATGATTATCCTACACATACCCAATAGTTGAAACCCCAAGGTACAAGAACCCAAGTGTGAACAAGCCTAGGATAAGGTCTGCTACGCCCTTAATATTATTGTACATCGGGTTATGAATAGTCAGCTTGTGGCTATCTTAACTCTCTACTAAGTCATATTATCATTAGTGTATTGTTATTTAGTTGTTTAGGTTGGCCTAAGTCTTATATAGGTGTGTCTAAGTCAGCCTAGGTGATATCCTTGGCATAAATAGGTATATATAGGAGGTTGTGAGTCTTATTTCATCATCAAGTTGTGAAGTGTGTTCTCATTAGAGATATTTGGAGGTTTTCCCCCTCAAAGTGGCTTGTTATTCTCAGTTATTATCAAGTATTTGCAGCATATTTGATATCATATTCTTCTATTGTGCAAGTTATTTCATAACAAGTGGTATCAGAGCATGATCTTGGCACCATAGAGGCAAGGTTTTTCTCAATTTTGGAGGCAATTTTGGGAAGAGCATATCTTTCAATTTTTGGAAATTTTTTTCTTATTTTTAAAGTGTTTTTGAAGAAAATATTGAAGAAGCTACAATCCATATTTTAGAAGAATTGGAGCAGAATTAAGCGAATTATTGCAGAATTAGGGTTTATACACTATTTTTTTGGAATCTACATATCTCGCACATCTTGTTGAATTGGAGTCTAATTTTTATTGGGTTTTTGAAGACATACTAAATGATATTAAAGTAAAAATTTTAGAGAATTTAAGTTTCATTTGTGTGATTTATTTCAACATTAGTGGTTTCCATCATGACGGGGCCTACAACAAGGGGTAAAAAGAATGTTGTCACTCCGGGGAAGACTCCTGATAAGGATGGTGAAACAATCAGGATATTACTCATAATGAGGAAATCAATAAGTTCAAGGAAGACATTTCCTCAATTAAGATGAATATGTGTGACCTAAGAGGAGATATATCAGACATACAAAACATGTTAAGCACCTACATGGCTGAATCAAGAAAGGAGTTCTCAAGTGGCCAAGGTGAAAATTCTAGGTTAGCTACTACTGACACAAGCTTTAGTAATCCTATGGGATCTAGGAATTTATTTCAAAAGGTGGATATGTGCAAGTTTGATGGTAAGGATCCTCTAACATGGATAAACCAAATGGATTTTTTTTTTGAAGTACACTAAATCCCAAATGGACAAAAGGTCATGATGGCTTCCTTATATCTAGAACCAAATAAATTCATTTGGTATTGTTAGATTTGCACTCATCAAAGTAAAAATGGGCTCATCATCTCATGGTCAATTTTTATAGAGGAACTCCAAGCACAATTTGGCAATAGCGTTATAGACATCTTCTTTAGCCAGCTAGCTAAACTTCAACAAACAGTATTAGTTAAGGATTATATTCAACAATTCCAAAATCTATCCTTAAGGGTGGATACAATTACAGAGGAAAACTTAAATGACTTTATTCTTGGGTGGTCTCAAGGATCACATTCAACATGAGGTACACATGTTTAGCCCTAGTTCCATAAATGAGTCTTTTATCTTAGCACACAAGGTAGAGGAGAAGTATTTGATTCCTAAGAAGCAAGGGGCTAATGTGACAAGAGAGAAAGAATATTCAACACAACCTACTAAGTTTACTCCACAACAAATTGATGAGAAAATAGGAAAAGGATTGTGTTTCAATTGTGATAGCAAATACAGTCAAGGACATAAATGTAGTGAAAAGAAATTGTTTTATATTGAAGGTCCCAATGAGGAAGAAGAGGAGGAATCCATACTAGAAGATGAAAGGGAGTCAAATGAGGAATCACATGATTCTCAACCAATCATTTCTTGTAATGCACTCTCAGGTTTCAATGCTCCACAAACTCTTAAGGTGGTGGGGTTCCTAAAGAAGTAGAAGGTAACAGTGTTGATCGACTCAAGTGGTACTCATAATTTCATCAACAAAAAGTTAGCTACTCGTCTAAATTGTTTCATATATCTAGCTCCAAAGTGTCAAGTCTTGATTGCAGATGGTGGTACAATTAGTTGTTCAAGGAAGTGTCATAGCATTAAATTATCCATGGGAGATTATCAACTTGATACCCCAATGTATGCGATATCCATGGGTGCATCAGATATTGTTTTGGGAGTACAATGGATTACTACATTAGGAACAATTGAGATGAACTTCCAAGAACTATTCATGAGATTTCAATCAGAAGGAAGGCTAGTAGAGCTAAGGGGGTTGAAGGAAAAATCTCCAAAAATGGTAAGCTCTCATCAAATGCAAAAGTTTCTTAAGAAAGGAGTGGATTGATTTGTGGCCCAACTATGTTCATTAGAAGTCTCTCAATCTAATACTCCTACTCATCCAGATTTGCAAGCTATAATTGATCGTCACTCAGTTGTTCTTGGAGATATGCCTAAAGGACTTCCTCCTAAGAGGGATCATGATCATGCCATACAGTTAGTCCTAGGGAGCCAACCACCAACATCAGGCCTTACAGGTATCCACACATACAAAATAGTGAAATAGAAAAAATTGTTGAAGAGATGCTAGAGGCAGGAATCATCAAGCATAGCCAAAGTGCTTACTCCTCACTGATGTACATAAGAAGGATGATACTTGGCGCATGTTTCCAGACTATAGAGTGCTCAACATGTACACCATTAAAGATAAGTTTCCAATTCCATTCATTGATGATTTGCTAGATGAATTAAATGGAGCTATGTTTTTTACCAAGTTAGATCTTAGATCTGGTTATCACCAAATTTGGATTAAGGAGGAAGATATTTGTAAGACAGCATTTTAGACTCATGAGGGTCATTATGAATTTTTGGTGATGCCATTTGGTCTTACCAATGTACCATCTACATTCCAAAGTTTGATGAATTCCATTTTTAAGAAGTTCTTGAGAAAGTTTGTGTTAGTATTCTTTGATGATATATTGATTTATAGAAAGACATGGGAAGAACATTTGCAACATGTGGACCAAGTATTACAAATACTTGAATATCATAAACTCTATGCTAAGCCATCCAAGTGTGCTTTTAGTCTGACAGAGGTGGAGTATTTGGGACACATAGTTTCTCATGAAGGAGTAAAGGTGGACCCTAACAAAATTAAGGCTATCATAGAATGGTCTATTCCAAAAACAATTAAGAAACTAAGAGGATTCTTGGGATTGACAGGGTAATATAGAAGATTTGTGAAGAATTATGGTAGTATAGCAGCACCTCTCACCACTCTATTGAAGAAGGATTCTTTTCATTGGAACGATTCTACCAATACAACATTTGAGATTGAAGGAGGCTATGTGTACAACTCTAGTACTTGCCACTCCTGACTTCACCAAGGAATTCATTGTGGAATGTGATGCTTTTGGAAATGGGATAGGAGTAGTGCTCATGCAAGAAGGTCTACCAATTTCTTTTGAGAGTCATCAATTAAAAGGTAAGAATCAACTAAAACATATTTATGAGAAGGAAATGCTAGCAATACTCCATGCAGTGAAACAATGGTGACCTTATCTATTGGGTAGACATTTCAAGGTTAAGACAGATCATGATAGCCTAAAATATTTTTTGGAACAATGACTATCTTCTGAAGAGCAACAAAAATGGGTCACTAAGATGTTAGCATATGACTTTGAGATTGTATATAAGAAAGGGAAAGAAAATATTGTCACAAATGCACTATCAAGGAAGGATGAGAAAGATGAAGCCTTATTGTGTGCCCTTTCAATATTACAAGAAAATTTGGTGGAAGAAGCCAAAGAAGAGTGGCAAAATTATGTTGCGACAAGTAATCTCATCAAGCAATTAAAAAGTGATCCTAGTAGTTTAGATAAGTTTTGTTGGAAGGGAGATACTCTTTGGTATAAAGAGCGTTTGTATCTTTGCAAGAATTCCAACCTTAAAATCAAGATTCTCACAGAGTTGCATGAGTCTTCAGTGGGTGGACATTCAAGATTTTTGAAGACATATCATCGAGTCAAGCAAGATTTCTTTTGGGAAGGGCTAAAGGGTGATGTTCAAAAATTTGTGGCTAAATGTTTGGTGTGTCAAAGGCATAAAGGGGAGACAATTAAGACACCAGGTCTCTTGCAACCCTTATCTATTCCTAGCCAGCATTGGGAAGAGGTATCCATGGACTTCATCACAGGTCTTCCCAAATCTAAAGGTCATAATGTCATCATGGTGGTAGTTGATTGGCTCACTAAATATGCACATTTCATTGCATTAACACATCCTTTTACAACAAGTGCAGTGGCTAAAGTGTTTTTGGAGAATATCCAAAAGCTACATGGTACACCTAAAGTTATTGTTAGTGATCGTGATCCTATCTTCACTAGTCACTTGTGGAAAGATTTATTCTCATGTTTGGGTACTCAATTGGCTCTTAGCTCTTCATACCACCCTTAATCAGATGGGAAAACAGAGGTTGTTAATAAGTGTTTGGAAGGATATCTACATTATTTCACTTCAGAGAAACACTCTCAGTGGGTTGATTGGCTACCACTTGCGGAATGGTGGTATAACACTTCTTTTCATAGCTCATCAAAAATGTCTCCATTTTTGGCACTTTATGGATATCATCCTCCTTCCATCACATCATCAATTAAGGTGTCCCTAAGAGTTCAGGTAGTAGAAGACCACTTGCTTTATCAACAACAAGTACTTTCAGGACTCAAGGAGAATTTAGCCATGGCACAAAATCAAATGAAACAACAGGAAGACCAACATTGTAGTGAAAGAAGTTTTGAAGCTGGGGATTGGGTCTTCTTGTGATTGCAGCCTTATAAGCAAATCTCACTAAAGTAGCAAAGAAAGACTAATAAGTTGTCTCCAAAGTATTATGGTCCATACCAAATCATGCAGAAGATAGGTAGTGTTGCCTACAAGCTTGAGTTGCCACCAACAACAAAGATACATCCAATTTTCCATGTTTCCTATTTGAAGAAGGTAATTGGGCATAATATTCCCACTCAAACAACACTCCATGAGCTAGATGAAGAAGGAAGAATCATTTTGGAACCAGAGTGCATTCGTCAAACATGCACAAAGAAGCTGAGGAATAGAACTATCACTGAGTATCTCATCCAATGGAAGAATTTACTAGTTGAAGATGCCACATGGGAAGATGAGGAGTTCATTCAAAAGTTTCCAAACTTGATTAGCATTGAGGACAATGCTTCTTTGAAGAAGGGGGGCATGCTATGCCCTTAATAGTATTGTAGATTAGGTTATGAATAGTCGGCTTGTGGCTATCTTAACTCTCTATTAAGTCATATTATCATTAGTATATTGTTATTTAGTTGTTTAGGTCAGCCTAACTCTTATATAGGTGTGTCTAAGTCGGCCTAGGTGATATCCTTGGCATAAATGGGTATATATAGGAGGTTGTGAGGCTTATTTCATCATCAAGTTGTGAAGTATGTTCTCATTAGAGTTATTTGGAGGTTTCCCCCCTCGAAGTGGCTTGTTATTCTCAGTTATTATCAAGTATTTACAACATATTTCATATCATATTCTTCTATTGTGCAAGTTATTTCATAGCAAGGTCAGAATGGAAAGATGTGTTTAAAAGTGGAATTAAAGAGATGAGAAAAAGGAACCTAATGGCTATACAAGCTCAATTAAAAGATAACCATATTAGATCTACTAGCCAAACTGCTACACCTTTTGTTAATTCTTTTGATTCATTGCATGACCATTAGACTTGTCATGGATTGACTAGAAGGTTAAAAGTATGCCATATTGAGTCTATAAGTAGATGTCTAGATTTAATGGATGCAATGTGTGTGAAGGAGATGCACATGTTCAAATTTCTATAGCTTCATGGTTAAACATTCATTTGGGGATTAGGATACGTGGATAATTTTTTTTGTCATATTTCTTGAAGTTAGAGCTAGAGATTGGTACTTAAGTTTTCCTAAGAAGTCTTTTTCTTGCTAGGACAAACTAGTGGATGCTTATAGACAACAACAATTTACAGGGTATGTTCTGAATCATGACGGGCTAAAAAGTGGCAATATTATGGGTATTTGTAGGATATGTGGCTGACGACTTTTTTTAACCCAAAATCGATGAAACGAAAAGGGTTTTTAGAGGAGATTCTCAAATTTCCACCAATATAAATTACGCTTTACTTTAAATTTAATAAATAATTGTCATTTATTTTCTATTAGAATTATGACTAAAGTCTTGATCAATAGGCTGATTGAAAAACATTTATAATTTCAAACGGTATAATATTTTTTTAATCCGAAACATGTGTCACATTCTATGCTTCACATACTATAGGATTAAAAAAATAAAAAATAAATTTCATGAAGTTTTGACCAAGTTAATGTGGTTAGACATACGAGTTTTTATTTTTTTTTAAAGTTGTAATAAAAAAATCATAATTAATTATTTATTTGAAAAAAAATTACAAAAAAATATACATCACATCCGGACATGAGTCCTCTACTTATATGTAAAATATTATAATTAAATATTATCATTTTAATGGTTAGGTTGGTCAGAAAGACACCTACTTCTTATTTTTTCCTTCAAATTTAAGTACTACTACATTCAAATTTCACATTTTCACCAAATAGATTTTATTTACTTTTCAATAAACTTAGTAGTTTAGAAACTACATTCAATTTTCTATAGATTCTATTGTTACATATTTTTGAAATAATATAGATAACTTATTCAAATTTTTACGTCAAGTTGCCTAACACTGATTTTTCTGAATGTTTTGCCACTTAAGGGCCTATTTTTTCCATGATGATCATCCACATACCCTACACAAGAACCTTCCGACCTTGTTACAAGGTTAAAGCATATTAAGAAACAATGTGAAGAGTCAAGCATTGCTTTCAGTCACAAATTTTTCATTGGTTTTTCACTAATCCATGGAATTTTTAGACCCAGTACCTCAAATTGCATTCATATGTATTTTGAAGCTTTTGAGGAGGGATCTAGTGCCTTGTTAAAGGATTTTTAAATATTAAGTATGCGGATGGCTTACACATGTTTAGATAATATGGAGAAAATGAGGAACAAATATGTGCAAAGTCTATTGTCTTCATGATAGTGAGAAGGTTTTTCTTCATCTTCAAGAAGATGTAAATGACCAAATAAATGATGATACTCAGTCCAATTTTGAGATGCACAAAGATGTAGATTGATGTCATAATAGCCCAAAAGCAAGCAAGAATGAACAAGCAGTTGACCTATTCTCTGTGATAGATTGTGACCATGCTTTTGAAAATGTTATTCAATCTCCTATGAAAACGTAGTTTATGATTAGTCCATTAAGTTTTTAGACTTTGATGATGGTGATATCATGGTATACCCTGATTCACAACTTGGTAATGCATGTAGTTCTAGTGCAAGTCAAGAAGAGGAAGTGGTTGAAATAATTTATTAGAACAATGCTATATTAAGTAGTGAGAAAATTTTAAATCTATTGACCATTGAATATCGGAAATATGCACATATGAGTAACCCTCAGTTGTTGTGTAGTGCTCATATTGATTTTGACAGTGATGATAATCTTTACTATGCAAAATAGGAAACATGGGTATTTGATCTTCCTTCCAGTTATTAACCATTAGTCAACATGATGATAATGTGGGTAATGATAAACAACCATTTGATTATAATGATGCATTATATGATGAGTGTGAAAGTGTGCATACTAATGGAAGTTCAAAAACTTATTTTGATGAGTTAGGAACAACAACTATGAGGTTTGATATCCAATGAGCCAAGTCTTGAAAATATTAATGCAAATTTGGATAAGTATTAGTTTCCTAATTTAGATGAGGCTAGTTATGAGTCTTTCATGTGGATGTAGATGTTCTTTTTAAAGAGAAACAAGATTATGCTTTTGAACCAGAAATGTTCACTTTTAAACAAACGTTGGATGTTGAGAATGTTGATATGATATGTTTAAAGACTATCAAAGTGAGCAAGGATAAGGATAGGTTAGAGATTCTTGATGATTCTCTACACCAACATGTTGAGGCACAGTTATAGTGTGTTCCAATGTATTCAAGTGTATCTCTTTACATACACTCGGAGGTAGTTTGCTTGTTGAACATAATATTTTGATTAGTTCTCATGATTGTTTCACCTTTGACATACAAACTAACAATTAGAGTGAGCTTGATAGTACCATCCATGTGGTAGAATATGAGAGCCATTTTTTCAACTTGAGGAAGTTTTTATGAAGTGTGGCAATGTACAAAAACATTGAAGAAGGTTGTTTTTAGCTTGATAGTGATTCATATGGTAAATATCATAACTTGTTGGCACATGATAATAAATATTTCTAGGGTATGTCTAATTTTCAAATGCTTGGTATTTGTAAATCTATTGATAAAGTTGTATATAATGGGCTATTGGGAGATGCTAGCATGTTGAATCGTGCATATTGTAGTGATGTTTTCAGATTGATTTCAGTAAAATGTGATGAGAAATTTGTCTATGATAGAGGTAAGAAGAAACTTATAGTTCATGGTGGCCTGGGGCCATCAAATATGACTTGTCAAACCAAAGCAGTTGGGGCCAGAGATTATCTTTTGACTTTTTCACCCAATGAAGTAGGCACCTAGTATATGATGCTTATGTTTTTGGATTCTCACTCTATTCACTGAGGAACAAGCATCCCTAACCAGAGCCCCTCATGGAACCCTCATATTTTTTGTTCCATTTAACACCTTGTCATATTTTGATGCAGGGCCAGTATCTAAGGTTATAGGGTTTTATTCATTGTTAATGCTTGTAATGATCTATTTTTTTGTTGACTCCCTATTACCCATTACTGGTCGCTTTTAAAATATTTTATACCATTCATTGTCATCGAGTAACTAGTGTCACATCCCTTAGGTCTAAATCTTGTATTTTTATAAGGTTAGGCTGATGACCTTTTTGGCCTCTACATATTTAGTATCTGACTTAGGAATCCTTAAGGCCCTATTTCTCTCATATCATCCTAGGGGGTCCCCTCATTAAAACTATATCAATGAGCAAATTCTTAAGGTTAGATTGTGAGATAAACTAACATATAAAGCATATAACCCAAAGATCCTATCAAGAACAATGAAAACAAGAACAATTATACCTTTGATTCACATGAGTTTCCATGATTCGCCTTGATAGTACCTTCTTGCTTGCTGGTTTATGTGTTGTCCTCAGATTGAACGTGCGAACAACTTGCAAATAAGCGTCTATGTCCTACACCAAGATTTGAAGGATTTCCTTCCTAAATACCTATAACTATGATAATCCTAAATGACTAAAATCATTAATGCCAAATGACAATAATGCTCTCCCTTAACTCCAAAGGTCCTAAGAATTCTACAAGAAATTAAGTTCTAGGCATCATCCATCCATCCCTTATGAGTGAGCTTGTCATTTTATAGAAAACCCAAATCTGAATGAATGGTTTAGATTGAATTTTTGACAAAGACCTAAAGTGGAGGGCCAAGATTAAATCAAAACATCCCTAATTAGGGTTAGGGAAAGATCCTTAAATGAAGGGTCAAGATGCAATATGAAGAGAATCAGATCAGTGGTGGAGAAAATATGAGAGATAATTGATTTTAAAAATAAAGATTTTTAAAATTAAAAGAGAAGATGACCCACTTTGTGAGTTTAAAAAATAATCACAAAGATAGAAGGTGGCAAGTCCACTTATGAATTACATAATGGATTAATTCATAAGAGTGGGATTTAATAAATAATTATCTTAATTATTTATTTTGGTGGAAATGAAAGTGAGATTAGTAAATAGTTAGTGGGAATAAATAAACAAGTTAGTGGAAATAATTCACATTATTAGATTCATAGTGGAAATAATGCAAATTAATAAATTCAAGGTGGAATGTCCATTTATGAATTAAATAATGATTTAATTCATAAATGGGATGAAAAAATAAGTCTATCAAAAATGTGGATTTCAAAAACCATAAATAATCCTTTTTTAGATTATTTATCCAAAATGGACAATTAATTAAGAATGTGATGACATTTTAAATAATTTCATTTATTTAAAATAAGAGGAATATTAATTCAGACAATTAAATAATTAAACATAATTATTCAATTTAGAAGATATGGATTTAGAAATTAAATAAATCAATGAATTTATTTAATTGTGATAATTAGTTACATATTAACTAGATAAATGAAATTCATTTATTTAGTGAGGAGGAAGAATTAACGAAGGAAGACTTAAGACAATTAACAACATATTAAATAAATAAACAAGATTTATTTATTCCATAATCATGAAGAATAAAAGGCCATGAATTAATTAAACAATAATGAATTATTTAATTAATAGTCAGACATAGATCTAGGACATAATTAAATGTCTTAATTATGCCAGGATGAAAGTGGTAAGATTAGAACTCCCAGGCCTAGGACATTTTTAAGTGTCTACATTTGTCCCCTCTTTGTCATAATATCACTTGTCGCATTGTGACAAAGAAAATAAGTCAAAGCCATGCCCCAGTGAGGGTATAGGGTATGAATGCCCCCTCGGAAGATTTTTCAAATTTTGGGTCGGTGGTAGAAAAATTTGGAAAGGGTCCCGAATAGTCAATTGGATGACCAGAAAAAACAATGGCGCAATCGATTTTCAATTTTGACATGTTTAAGGCTACCATCGGGGTAGTCAAAGTTGGTCAAATGAGTATCTAGTAAAGAGTATGATTTATGTTAATGCAATGCTTATGATTATGTATATGATTTAATGCTAGGGATGATGTATGTATGGACCTAATGCAATGTTTATATGATCATGGATGCACTTATGCTTTTGTAGGTCATAGGATATCATTGTGAGATGGATGAGAGAAGATGACCAGACTGAAGAAAAGAAGATGAAGAAGAGGAGATGACCAGACCAAAGAAAATGCATGATAATTCCTGGACCAAATCCTTCAAAGCTTTACTATAGGACTTGAATATTTATCACTCTTAATCATCATTGAGCAGATTGTTGTAATGGCCAACAAACACCATGATATGACATAGATCAAGGTGTGCATGGTCATACCATTATGTAAGACAAGGAATCACAGACAAGGATGATCATGACTCATACTAAGAGTGTGATTGCCCCAGTCCTTTTTGTCCTAATCAACCACAAGTAGAAAAAGACAAGGAAAAATCATGAAACGTCGTTACTTCTCTAAATCATGTTTCTAGGACATCCTTGAGAAACTAGTGGCATGATTGTCAAAATACAAAAATAGAGCGCTTACCATGATATATCATTATTTTTCTAAATCCCAGAATTAGGACCTCGCTGAGAAACTAGTAGTCATGCGTGTTAATCGTCATGATACGTCACTACTTCTCTAAATCATGTTTAGTGGGATCTCGCTAAAAAACCAATAACATGATAAAAGCCAAAAGACAAGTGTCAAGTATTTGCCAAGTGCATCTGGATATCCAATGTTCTGATGTCAATATGTTAAGTTTGATGATGATGAGATTCTAGAGTGTCAAAGCATTGAGGATGCTAAGATGACAAATGTCAAAAATTTCCGAATTCGGGAAGGACACATCCTGAATAATGTTAATGTCAAGAGGATTGATCCCTAAATGTCAAAAGGGATCCCTCAAAATTCCATGTGACAGTGATGATGATGATGCCTAGGAAGGACACATCCTAAGGCATAAATGACACAGCCGATTCTTCAAAAGGACACATCTGAAGAATACTGATGTCAATGGGGAGTGATCCTTAGATGTCAAGAGGATCCCTCAAAATGTTGAATGATAGTGATGATGCCTAGGAAGGACACATCCTAAGGAATTTTGAGATTGTCATAATGAAATAACTGGTTGCCATGAATTATTTTTAGAAATCTACCCATTAGGGAATGATTCAATTTTCCTTGAAGATATTTTGATGTGTGTGTTAGTGTAGTGCCATGAACCCTAATGGACTGACCTAGTGCAGCCTTGGGGGCTCATTGATAGATGGCCTTTCCTACGTCATGCACTCAAAGACCTTGTAGTTCGACAGGATGAATTACTTTGTATTGATGACCAAAGATTGTGCCATGATTTTATTTTGACAAATCTATCAGGACTGACCTAATGTCTCGAGGACTCAAATATGAGTCTTGCCTACGTAGCAAATGCGCAGAGACAACATAGTTTAGACAATGACATGGATTGACTAACATGACTGACTTTGACTCCCTTTTTAGTATTTTGATGTTGATTTGGATGTTTTTTTGTTTTTGACATGTTTCAATTTCGAGGCCCTTCTTCAAGACATTTTCAATTTTTAGGTCTTTCTTCAAGACATTTTCAATTTTTAGGTCTTTCTTTAGGAAATTTTGCGATGTTTTTGGTCTTTCTTTAGGATATTTTGAGATGTTTCTGGTCTTTCTTCAAGACTTTTTGAGATGTTTTTGGTCTTTCTTCAGGACTTTTTTGTGATTGGCAAGACCATGTGCGATACCCATAGCAGTACCATGATAAAATATTTCCCCTAGTTAAGCTAATAGAAAGGACATGACTGGTATGGACGCTAGGCAATGCATAAGACTTTGATGTCAACTATGGTAGGCCATGGAAAGGAACGTCATGATGTCAGGGTGAAACATTGTGAGGAATGTTAGAAAAAAATGGATGTTTATTATGGACTAAGGTAGATAGAGTGGTAGTAGATGTCAAAGTAATGACTAATTACACACGACGCCTGTTTTCTAGGTTTTCACCATGGTACTTATCCAAAGTGCCTATTTACTAGGTTTTCACTATTGGATGAATTATTTCTCTTTATTTTTGTCATTTTTTTATTTTTTATTTTTATTTGGTTGTCGGCTAGAATTTTTGATGCTATGTATAGAACTTGCATAAATGCAGACTATTGATTGGTTCTGACAATTGTTCACCATCTGGAGTAGCCAACTAATATGCGCCTTAACCAAATGACGTGATGATGATGTATGGACCCAACCAATTGGGTTCAAACTTGCTTGGATTTTCTCTATTAGCCTGGTTTTTAGGGTTCTGCATGAGAACTAAGTCACCAATGTCAAATTTCCTGACCATAACCCTTTTGTTGCAACTGCGACAGAGACGATTTTGATATGCCTGTAGATGGTTCAAGGAACTTTGGCTCCTTTCTTCTAACATTTCTAGCTTGTGTAGGCGTGACTATCTATATTCTTCATCATCCATTAGACCCTTCAGGGAGACTCGTAAAGAAGGAACTTCAACTTCAATAGGTAAGATAGCCTCAGCCCTAAAGACCAAGGAAAATGGAGTAGCTCCTGTAGGTGTATGAATGCTTGTGCGGTAAGCCCATAGAGCAGGGTTGAGTTGGATATTCTAGTCACGACCAGCATCATTGATAGTCTTTTTGACGATTTCGACAATGGTTTTATTTGACGCCTCAGCTTGACTGTTTCCTTATGGGTAATATGGAGATGAAAAATGATGTTGGAAATGGAATCATTCACATAACTCTCAAATGTCTTGGTTTTTAAACGAACGTCCGTTGTTAGTGATAATGGATTATGGAAGGCCATACTGACAAATTATGTAATTAAGGATGAACTTGGATATTTGTTTGCCAGTTATGTATGTTAGAGGAATGGCTTTGATCCACTTTGTGAAATACTCAGTGGTGGTGATGATGAATTTGTGACCATTGGATGAGGTTGGATGAATCTTATCCATGAGATCAAGTCCCCATTGGGAAAAAGGCCAAGGAGAGGTGATCGACCGAAGTTCCTGTGCTAGAGCATGGATCAAATCACTGTATATCTGACATTGGCGACATATTTTGACAAATTCAAGTGCATCTTTCTCAATGGTCGGCCAATAGTACCCCAGTCTCATTATCTTTTTGGCTAAAGTAGGACCACTTGAATGGGATCTGCATATACCCTCATGCACTTCTCGCAAGGTCGTCTGTGCTTCATCAGTGTCAAGGCCTTGAAGAAGGGAGTTATCAAAGCTTTGACGATAAAGAGTGTCACTGAGGATGGTGTATCTGGCAGCTTTTCAGATAAAGGACTTTCGTTGGTTATTGGATAGGTTGGGGGGAGGGTTTGGGACTTGAGGTAGTCATAAATGTCTTGATACCATGGAGAATTGGGACCAACAGGCTCGTAAACCATCTCTGATTCTGGTATGTCATATGCAGGAACCAAAAGTTGTTCTACCAAGAATTCAAATTGAGGTACATTACTAGGAATGTCCAGGAGAGAGCCAATTGTGGCCATTGAATCTGCTACCTTATTTTGTGTTCTCAGAATTTTCTCAAAAGTTACCATGTGAAAATATGTTTGAAAGCTATCAACCATTCATTTATAAGGCATTAATTTCTTGTCCTTAGTGTCATAGTCATTGTGGACTTGGTTAATGACCAGCTGAGAATCTCCATAGACATGAAGTTTTCTAATTTTCTATTTGATGGCCATTCTGAGTCCTGTGACAAGCGCCTCATATTCTACCACATTATTTGTACATGGAAAAGAAATGCAGAAGGACTTAAGGATGGAGTCTCCTTGAGGGGTGATAAACAGTATTCCTACCCCCAAGCCATGATTAGTATGAGATCCATCAAAGTATAGCCTCCAAGGTGACTTAGGTTCTGTATGAAATATTGACTCATCTAGAAAATATGATACTAGTGGATAATTTCCCTCTATAGGTGCGTCTACTAGTTGATCTACTATCACTTGTCCCTTTATTGTCTTTCTTTCAACATACCGAATATCATACTCACTCAAGATCATTACCCATTTTGCCAGGCGACCTGTCAATGTTGAACGACTTAGGAGATATTTCACAGGATCAATCTTTGCTACCAAATGTTTTCTGATGATTCAACATGTAGTGCCTTAATTTTTGAGTAGCAAAGACAACTACTAGGCAAGCACGTTCAATGGTTGTGTAATTTAGCTCATATCCTATCAGTGTCCTACTAATATAGTATATGCCCCTTTCCTTTTCTTCATGGTCATTTTGTGCCAGTAATGCCCCTAGTGCTGAAGTTGTTTTAGAAATGTACAGAATCAAAGGTTTACCTTCAATTGGTGGCATTAAAACAAGTGGTGATAGTAAATAGTCTTTTACTTGTTGGAAGGCCTCTTGACACTTATCTATCCATACAAAAGGGATACTTTTGTGTAGAAGATACTAAAATGGATGACACTTGTCTGCCACATGTGCTATGAGGTGTTGGATAGATTGTAGCCTACCTTGTAGTGTCCTAAGTTTGCTTATTCCTTTTGGAGGAGGCATGTCTAATATGGCTTTTACCTTAGTAGGATCAACTTCAATGCCCCTATGAGAAATAATGTATCCAAAATTTTTCCTGATGTCACACCAAAGACACATTTCTTTGGATTCAAGTGGACCTTGTATTCTTCCAGCCTCTTGAAAATTTTGTCTAACACCTTCAAAAGGTCTTTTCATGTCAAAGATTTTTCCAAAAGGTCATCTACATAATCTTCCATGATCTGATGCATCATGTCATGGAATATGGTTTTCATGGCTCTCTGATATGTGGCACCTGCATTCTTAAGACCAAAAGGCATGACGTTCCAATAGAATGTGCCCCAAGGAAATGCGAAGGCTATTTTGTGTTGATCTTCAAGGGAAATATGAATCTACTTATAACTAGAAAAACCATCCATGAGGGACAACATCTCATATCATGCCGTAAGGTCCACTATGATGTCAATGTTTGGCAATGGGAAGTCATCCTTTGGACAAGACTTATTCAGGTCCCAAAAATCTGTGTAGATGTAGATTTGACCATTTGGCTTTGTGACTGGTACAAGATTTGATATCCATTCAGCATATTCGATGGACCATATGAATCCCACATCTAACAACTTCTTAAGTTTTACTTTGAATAACAAGGTGATCTGTGGGTGCATCTTTCACAGCTTCTATTTCACTGGCTTGGCATTTGGAAATAATGGAAAATGGTGCAAGATAAGTTTTGGATCCAACCCTGGCATATCAGCATAAGACCATGCAAAGTTGACCTTATGTTCTGAAAATAATTTTTGGAACTCAGGTTTCTCTTCCTCTGTCAAAGATGTCGCAAAGAGGACTATCTTAGGATCTTCTATTGTGGATATATTTATTTCCATAGTGTCTTCTATGAGCATGGCTAATTTTTCCTAAGTTATATGGAGAAAGTCCAGTCCTCCATCCTTAGGTGCCTCGGAGAGGTTTTCACCTTCGGATATGTCCCTTATTTTTACATTTTTATCATGAAAAGGTACCTTTTGGTTTTACCTAAAGACGTGTCATTTTTTGCTTTATTTCTGCTTTTCATTTTGTGACTTGAGGATGGAGCATTCTCCCCAAAGTAAGCAGCTCACAATCTAGGTCAATGCAAAATCTGGACTTGTGGTCTTCACTTGGTATACCCTCACACAATCCCATGAATTCCGCAATGGCCTCATCATTTTGAAATATGTCCATAATTGGGGGGCCTTGTTGATCCCAATCAATTAGTTGCGGGTAGACCAAGGAAATACCATCCTTGGTATTGGTGTACGGTGGATAGGAAGTGGAAAGCATGTTGAAAGATTTAGAGGGGTTAAAGATAAGATTTTCATCATCGGGCTCTATATCAGATTCTATCCAATACTCTGCCTCGCTTGATTCATCCTCATCAACAAAGTAAGGAACAAAGGACATGGAGTCAGGGTTAGCAGTGTCATGTGGCGATTCAGATTGATCCAAATGATGATCATTAGGTTTGGAAGGGTAGACAAGTATGTCAGGATTATGGTCAATAGGAGTAGAAGAGGCTTCGAATTTGGTGTTGTCTAGTGTCATGTCAATTTTGAACATTTTCTAGAATCTCTCTTCAAATGTAGGCTCTCCAGGTTCAAGGAATAAGTCATCTAGGATATAGTCACTTAGGGATCGTTGGGAGCCAAATTCCCATTCATGGGAGTCAGTTTCAGAAAGGGGATCTCCAATTGTCTCAACACATTCTGAAGCATTTACTCTCTTGCTCAAAAGCACATTGGTACTATGATCTCGAGATTATTTTGGTCCTAACCCTAACCCAAGATGTTTACTTCTTCCTTTAGGTACTAGAGGTTCTTGCCTTCCTATCTTGTGCTTGCCAAGGCCACTAATTCCAATGTAGCCTTTTGCCCTTATCATGTCATATCCTTTACCATACATTTTTACTGGTAAGGGAGTTGTATCCCCTGGTTCTCTATAAATCCAAGATAACATGTTGTCAGTGTCCTCTTGACTCATTTCCCCCCATTTTATGAATATAGTTTTTGGAGGGACCCTAAAAATTTCTTTTGGCTCTAACATAAAGCAAGGCTTGTCATAGACTTGGGCAGACTTGGGCATTCTTGTTATGCAGTAGGCCGTATTCAGCTTATATTCTCCACACCCTCAGTCTTGGATCTTAATACTTGTGTCGATGCTTGGGGTAATGGGTGAAGTGGTGGATGTCCTGGGGGTGGTCATGGTTTCCAAAGAAGCAAAAGTGGATGTTGTGGCAGTGGGTGTGGGAGGCTTTGCAAGCATTGATGGGTCAAGGAACTTAGAGGATGAAGATGTCAAAGCTTTACTATTGATAGGCACTTGGCATTCCGAGACTCCTCTCAAGTTGGTACAATATTAAAATGGGTCAAGGTCCCAATATATGGTAATCTCAGTGCCTTCAAATGGAAATTTCAAACACTGGTGGTACGTGGAAGGGAGAGCTTTCAAGGCATGAATCCAAGGTCGACCAAGTAGAATATTGTAGGGAAGTTCTAGATCCAAGACTTGACAATTGGTGTCCACAATGATGGGTCCAATATGAATTGGAAGTGAAATTATTCCCCAGGAGGTATGTTCTTAATCATCATATGCTTTTATAACAATGCTTTTTGTAGTGTCCACACAAGCATCAGAAAATCCTAGAGCCTTAACCAATTTTAAGGAGAAAATGTTTAGTCCTGTTCCGCCATCTACTAACACTCGTCTGACCTTATGCTTAAGGATGAAGACTTCTATGTGAAGGGCATCGTTGTGACTGGTCTTTGGTGATGAGTAGTCTTGATCAGAAAAGGTGACATGGTGAGGCGTAGTGAGGTATCCTACCATGGTCTCAAATTGATTGACATCAATGTCCTTGGGGACTGACGACTCTTGCAAGGTTTTATCTAGGATATCCTTGTGTACGGGAGAGATATGAAGCAACTCAAGTATAGAGATTTGCGCAGGAGTCTTGCCTAGCTGGTTGATAAGGTTGAACTGGCTTTTGGGTTGCCCCTGCCTTGTGGTTAGGGTAGGTTTTGAATGTTTAGCAGATGGGCTAGGTATGGTAATTTTGGGTTGCCTAGCAGAAGGTGGACCAGCAATGGTGACCTTGCCACTTCGAGTAGTAGCATTACATTGAGGTTCTTTCTTGATCGTAATGGTGTTGACGTATTCATCATCAGTTCATACATTATTTATAATTGGTCCACTAGAATAGTCATACTTGACTCGGGCGAAGTTAGCTTGATTATTGTTTGTCTATGAACTTGACGTGGAAGCATTATTAGAACCATGTCCCTGCAATGGATTTTTATGAATAGTATGATCTACATTGGATGCGAATTGTGATCCACCTACTTCAATGATATGACTTTCGATAAGATCTTGTACTAGGTTTTTTAGTTGTTGATAGTGAGAAGTTTTATGTCCTTTTGCCCGATGGTAATCGCAAAATGCATTATCATTCCACCATGCTGGTTTGAATTGTCCTGGGTCATATGGTTTTGGTTCTTGAAGTGTGATGATGCTACTTTGAAGACATTTCTTGAGGACTTCCTCAATGGGTTCCCCCAAAGCAGTGTATGTGTGACCTTGATGCGGGAGCATCTAGTGGTGTAAGGGCAATCTTGCATCACCCAAAAATAGTTAAATTTCAAGTTTCTCAGTTTTTAGATGTTTTTACATTTTTAGATAACCTTTTCATCATAATGAAATTCCAAATTTATGGTTTTTATTTTCTATTCCTGGGTTGAAAGATATTACAGTTTTAGTTTCCTAGATTTGCACCTGAAAACCTTCCGAGTTGGATTTAAGGCACTTAGAGCTCCCGGAATGGCCCCAAAACTTTCCAAAATTATCATTGCAAATTTTGAGCACGTTATTGACTTCGATACCTTTCCAATGGTTCAAATGGTTCACAAATCAGAGTCCTAGATCAAAAGTTATGGCCCCGGGAAGTTGGCGCACTTTCTAGAAGACACAATTGCAAATGCTCTTTTGAAATTTGAACTTCATGTTGTAAATTTTTGGTGCCAAACCGCCTAAACTCAAATTTGAATGTTGTTTTGGCTCCAAACTAATGAGGAGCTCTATTTATGGGAGAGTTTCTAATTTTTGGGTAACTTTTTGGGGGACAAGCTTGCATATTGTGAAAGGGTTATTTTGTAGCTTTCTGTAGCTTGCATGTGTTGTAGAACTTAGGGATTGAGATCCTCTACATGTAAGAAGCACCATTTTCTGAATAATAAAATTATTCTCTTGTTTTTGGGTTGTTTTCTGTGTCTCAAGCTATGCCCTCATAAAATGTTATCAGAGCGGGTTTTCTTAAGCATGTGGAAAGATCATCGATTATGAGGTAGTTCACACTAGGACCGTGGTTGTGGGTCAAGGTCAAGAAAGATGCCTCCAAGAGTGATGCCTAGTAGGAATGTTGGTACTAGAGGTGGTTGAGGCGGCAGAAATTCTGGTGGAAGAGATGCACTGGAAGCCCTCTAGAGACAGATTGATGTGTTACAAGAGAAGTTGAGAAGAGGGTTAAACCTAAGGGAGGAAAGTGAGGATGAAGGAGAGGAAGAAGCTTCAGATGTAGAAGAGGAAGAAGAAACAATTTATCAAGACCAAATGTGGCTAATAAGGGCCATTTCAAAGATCGGGAAAAGACCCAAAGCAAAAGTCCCCAGCTATTCAGGAAGTCTGAACTCGGAAGAGTTGATCGACTGGATCAACGAGCTAGAAGAATATTTTGAGTATGAACAAATAGAGGACCTAGATTGGGTTAATTTTGCGAAAATGAAGCTAAAGGGCCATGCCAGTATTTGGTGCAAAGAGGTCTAGTTGGAAATAAATCGAAGAGGAAAAGGAAATATCACTAGATGGGATCGCATGGTAGAGAAACTGAAGAAAGAGTTCATACCAGTGGACTACAAGTTAGATCTATTGAAGAAATTGCAAGGGTTGAAGCAAGGAAGCAGATTTGTGAAAGAATATACTAAAGATTTTCACAAGATAATCATCAGAATGGGTCACATAGAGGCCAATAAGGAGAAGGTAGCATGATATCTTAATCGGTCATGACTGAGCATTCAGGAGGAGTTAAGCCTAGTTAGAATGACCACCATTGAGGATGTGTATTAGTTTTAACTGAAGGTGGAAGAGAAGCTAAACAAAAGATTTGATGGCAAGAAAAAAGGACGAGGAGGTCAAAACAGAAGGTGTAGTAGAAGACCTTCAGGAAGCTGAAATGATGATGAAAAGAAAAGTGAAGATGTGGGTACTAGCTAAAGCCAAAGGAATGACAACTTCTACTGCCCTCGTGATCAAAATAGTGGTGATCAAAGAGGTAGAGGATGAGTGAAATATGGATAAGGATTTGGAAGATATGGTTTCAAAGGAACGTGTTTCCAGTGTGGTGAAGAAGGGCATCAAGCTTATGAATGTCCACAACACCAAGGAAGGGTAGACAAAAGGCCATAAGGTCATGGAAGGGTTGCACATGCAGATGAGGAGGCCCAATCTTAGCATTCAGATGATGTTGAAAGGAGAGAAGCCCTAGTGATTTGGAAAGCCCTAGTGACTAAGGAAAAGGAACCAGAATAGAGGAAGAATCTATTTCGCACAAGGTGCAAGTGGGAAGGAAAATGTTGTGATGTCATTATTGACGGTGGGAGAACCGATAATCTAGTGTCAGAGGAGATGGTCACAAAGTTGAAGCTGAAGAGGGAAAAGCATCTGCATCCATATCAAATTGCCTAGTTGCAGAAAGACCACAAAGTTTTGGTCAATGAGTAGTGCCTAGTAAAGTTCAAGATCGGGAGCTACCATGATGAGGTACTCTGTGATATCATCCCCATGGGTGCATGTCACATGTTGTTGGGGAGGCCATTGCAGTTCGATAGGAGAGCTATACATGATGGCCATGCAAACACTTATTCCTTGACAAAGGATGGGGTTCATCACAAGTTGAAACCCCTAAAGGAGACTGAAGATAAGGTATGCAGTAGTGCTAGAATTTGTTATGTAGATGGAAGAATTTTTTTATAAGGTATGAAGCATGAGCATGTGTGTTATGCATTGATTCCTAGAGTGAGTAAGGAGGATAGTGAGAAGGTTCTAGAAGAAGTTTCTAGGATGTTGGATGAGTTTCAGGATATTGTTTCTAATAATGTACCTAAGGGTTTACCACCAATAAGGAAGATCAGTCATCATATTGATTTGATTCCTAGAGCCAGTTTTCCAAATAAGGCAGCTCATAGAATGACTTCAGCAAAAAATGAGTAGTTGAACAGAAAAGTTCAAGAGTTGTTGAGAAAGGGTTTGATATGGGAGAGTACCTGCATTACTAGCACCAAAGAAGGATGGGGAGTGGAGGATGTGTACAGATTCTTGAGCCATATTCAAGATAACAATCAAGTACAAATTTCCCCTGCCAAGGATGGATGACCTGATGGACTATTTGAGTGGAGATCAGTACTTCACAAAGATTGATCTAAAGAGTGGATATCACCAGATCCAGATTTGGGAGGGAGATGAATGGAAGACTACCTTCAAGACCAAGGCGGGCTTGTACGAGTGGCTAGTCATGCCTTTTGGTCTAACCAATGCATCGAGCACATTCATGCAGCTCAGGAACGAGGTACTAAAAGAATTTATAGGAAGTTTTGTTATTGTGTATTTAAATGATATTTTGATTTTCAGTAAGACGTTGGATGAGCATCTGATGCATATTCGGAGAGCCTTTGAGAAGTTAAGAGAAGAGAAACTGTTGATTAATCTGAAGAAGTGCAGTTTTGTGAAGAGGGAGTTAGTGTACTTGGGGTTTGTTGTCTCTACAGAAGGTCTCAAGATGGACCCAGAGAAGGTGAAGGCTATTCTGGAATGGCCTACCCCAAGAACTGCTACCGAGGTGAGATCTTTCCATGGTTGGCTAGTTTTTATAGAAAGTTCATTAGAAACTTCAGTAGTATTTGTGGACCCCTGACTGAAACAATGAGAGGGGATAGAAAAGAATTCAAGTGGAGCATTGGAGCGGAAAAAGTTTTGAACTATTGAAGCAGAAGGTGACAAAGCAACCTGTTCTACCCCTCCCAGATTTCAACAAGGTGTTTTAGGTGGATTTTGATGCTAGTGGTTGTGCCATTGGAGTAGTGTTGAGCCAAGAAGGTAAGCCCATTGCCTATTTTAGTGAAAAGTTAAATGATGCCAAGAGAGTATTCTGTATATGATCAGGAATTTTATGCAATAGTTCAATTATTAAAGAAATGGAAACATTATTTGTTGCCGAAGGAATTTGTTCTATATACTGATCATCAGGCCTTGCAGTACCTATATAGTCCAGGAAAATTAAATCAGAAGCATATGAAATGGGTAGAGTTTTTACAGAATTATACCTTTGTTTTGAAACATAGGAGTGGGAAGTCAAATAGGGTTGCAGATGCCTTAAGTAGGAGGCATACATTGATGACAAAGATGCAGATTGAAGTGGTTGGGTTCAATGAACTCAAGACACTGTATGCAGAAGATCCTAATTTTTTAGAAGCTTGGAAAGCTTGCAAGGAACCTGTTACAGTGGACAGAACAAGGTGGTTGGATTTCATAATCCAGGCTGGCATGTTATTTAAGGGAAGTCAATTGTGTATCCCGAGGAGTTCCATGAGGGAGAACCTAATAAAGGAGAAGCATAGTGGAGGAATGGCAAGACATTTTGGTCGGGATAAGACCTTTGCCATTATCAGTGAGCATTATTATTGGCCTCAGTTGTCACAGGATGTAAAGAAGTTTGTACAAAGCTATAGGGTATGTCAGATGGCTAAAGGAGTGAGCCAGAATACAAGCTTATATTAGCCCTTACCTGTACCAGAGAGGCTGTGGGAGGATATAAGTATGGACTTTGTTCTTCATTTGCCAAGGAAACAATGAGGGAATGATTCAGTATTTGTGGTGGTTGATAGGTTTTCGAAGATGGCACATTTCATTCCATGTCAGAAGACCCATGATGCAGTCCACATTGCTAACTTGTTCTTCAAAGAGGTGGTGAGGCTACATGGTCTGCCAAAGAGTATTGTTTCAAATCGTGACACCAAATTTGTGGGGTACTTTTGGAGGACCTTGTGGAAGAAGCTGAAGACAAAGTTGAAGTTGTTCTGCACACCATCCACAAATAGATGGGCAGACATAGGTTGTTAACAAGAGTCTGGGTAACCTATTGAGATGTTTGGTAGGAGATAAACCCAAGGGATGGGACTTGATCTTACCCCAGGCAGAATTTTCTTACAACAATTCTGTCAATAGAAGCACTGGTAGATCACCATTCTAGATTGTGTATGGAGGTAGCCCTAGAATAGCTCCAGAATTGAGGAAGATGGACCAAGAGAAGAAAATAAGTGTTGAAGCCAAATATTTTGCAGAACACATCAAGGATATACATGAGAAGGTAAGAGAATATATTAACAAGATGAATATGCAGTATAAGGCTAAGCCAGATCAAAAGAGGAGGTATAAGGAGTTTCAGATTGGTGATGAAGTGATGGTCCACTTGAGGAAAGAAAGGTTTCTAGTGGGAACATATAAGAAATTAAAGATGAAAAAGTTTGGTCCCTATAAAATTTTGAAGAGGCATGATTCAAGGAATGCATATGAGGTAGAGTTGCCAGATGGATTCAACATTTTCCCTGTGTTCAACATTTTAGATTTGACAGAGTATCATGAAGGTGGTGCAAAGGAAGTACCAACGATGGAACAGTGTGGGATTCCAGCACCTACTTTAGAAAAGGAGGAGATTGAAGAAATCCTAGATAGTCGTGTGTGAAGGAGTACCAAGAACAAGCAGTATGAAAAATATCTGGTGAAATGGAAATGAAGGCCTGTCAAAGATTCATCTTGGTTGCCTAAGGCAGAGGTTGACCATTTGGGTTTTCCTCCACCATCTGAGACATGATGGGGTCACTTCTCAAATTACTCTGGGTGTCTAATGCAGGAGCATCCAGCGGTGTAAGGGCAATCTTGCATCACCCAAAAATAGTTAAATTTCAAGTTTCTTAATTTTTAGATGTTTTTACATTTTTGGATACCCTTTTCGTCATAATGAAATTCCCAATTTATGGTTTTTATTTTCTATTCCTGGGTTGAAAGATATTGCAGTTTTAGTTTCTCGGATTTGCACCTGAAAACCTTCTGAGTTGGATTTGAGGCACTTAGAGCTCCTGGAACAGCCCTGAAACTTGCGAAAATCAGTGTAGCAAATTTTGAGTGCATTATTGACTTCGAGACCTTTCCAACGGTTCAAACGGTTCACGAATCGAAGTTCCAGATCAAAAGTTATGGCCCCGAGAAGTTGGCGCACTTTCTATAAGACACAATTGCAAATGCTCTTTTAAAATTTGAACTTCGTGTTGTAAATTTTCGGTTCCAAACCACCTAAACTCAAATTTGAATGTTGTTTTGGCTCCAAACTAATGAGGAGCTCTGTTTATGGGCAGGTTTCTTATTGTTGGGTAACTTTTTGGGGGACAAGCTTGCATATTGTGAAAGGGTTATCCTGTAGCTTTCTGTAGCTTGCATGTGTTGTAGAACTTAGGGATTGAGATCCTCTGCATGTAAGAAGCTCCATTTTCTAAATAATAAAATTATTCTCTTGTTTGTGGGTTATTTTCTGTCTCGAGCCGTGCCCTCATTAGACCCCTAGGGAATTGTCTCATCTGATGGTATTGTCCTTGATTGTTTTGACCACTTTGATTGTTTAAAGGGACATTAGTAGGGGGTGTTGATATCGTTGTATGTTTTTTTTGCGATTTGAACCCCTTTTAAAGCCAATACAGGACCGACCATGTGTGCAGCCTTGGTGTCCACAACACCATCATTTGTGACATGTTTATTTTTGACCCAATATTTATTCTTGTCAGCGGGAGGATTTACATTTGTATTTTTGGAACTGTATCTTAGCTCTCCCTTTGCGATAAGGACTTTCTCAATCTGGACCCCCTTTTCGACTAGGTCTATGAATGGTGTGAAAAAATGCATATTTTAGGGGACCCAGAAGTGTTTGAATGAACATGTCGACCTTTTCCCTTTAGGGTATGTCAATGTGACACCGACTAGCTAAACTTCTCCATTTTTGAAAGAATGGGATGAATGTCTCACCAGCATCTTCTTGTGTGAGATTGCATAAGCTAGTAATAGAGGTGTCTATATCGATGTTGTATGTGTAGTTTTTTATGAATTTTTGTTTAAGCTCATCCCAGTTTGGATATCCTTTTGGGTGGAGAACCATTCAAGGGCATGACCTGCTAGACTTTTAGAGAAAAGTCTCATAAAGTATGTTTGTTCATAGGTGACATCCATACAATTGGTTACAAATTCGCAGACGTGTTCGATGGGGTTTGTTTTTCCTTTGTATTTTGTAAAATTGGGTGACAAATATCCTTGAGGAAATGGTGGCATGTATAAGTTCATGTTGAATGGGTAGATGTTTAGGTCATATGACACTTCTGATTTCTTGCCTGATATTTGTATGTTTTGGATGGTTTTCTCTAGACCCCTCATTTGTGCTCATAAGTCATCTATTGTGGGGTTGTTTATAGTCCCATACGGTGGATTAGTTGGTACACCATAGATCCCCATTTGTTGCACGTGGATGTTGGTGTATTGTGGAGGTATCGATTGATGTGACATGTATGATGTGTTCAGATTTATGTGTTGTTGGTATTGAAAGTTTGTATTGGGGGTATGTTGGTGAGTATGGATGTGTGATGCGTATGTTAGGATGTGTCCCCCAACCATTTGTGTCATTATTGAGGAATATGGTGACCCTGAACATTATGTATGAATGATGCCATGGGTTGTGTTATTTGGCCACCTTGTCCAAATTGTTGGGTTTGAACCAGGGGTATGTTTGCATTTGGTCCTTGGGAGGCAATGACATTTGACTGTGTTGGTGTGTTAACATGTTGTTGTTGTCCTTCAATAAAGGTACATCTTTTTCTTCCTCCTAAAGGATTTTGTGATATACCAATGAGTGGATGTGTCGAAGGTGTGCTCATGGTAGTAGATGTAGCTGTCAAGGGGGGATTGTGTGACATTTACTGTCATGGTAAAGGGAGGGTTTGAATAAATTTCCCATGTTGTCGAGGAGCTATAGGTAGTTATGAATGATTGTGACAGTGTCATGGATGTTGGGGGCATTGTGGTTGATTGTGATCCTCCAATGGATGTTGCGTTTATTGAGTTGGATGTGTTTGGGATGTTGGGAGTAGCATGTACTATCATTGTAGTGTCAAAGAAAGTATTGCTCGTAGTGTCTGAAGGTTGACCACTATTTGATATATTATGTGTTGTTGACATTAGGGTCTAGAGATGTTGATCTCAATGTGTTGATGTCGAATCCTTTAGGTAATTTGGCTCCTTGACTTAAGAGTATGGCCAAGTATCTGTCTCTGTCATATAGGACCATGTGTTTGATGAATTGAGAAGCCTCTGGGTCTTGTGCTGCTACCTCTAGGTTTTCTTCGAGTATTTGACCATACTCATCCTTACGTAAGTAGGGTTCAAAGGGACTATTTGATGATGATGGTGTTGTCGAGAGAGTTTGATTGTTTGAATTGCCAAATGGATTGTCAAAAGTCCAATTTGGATCATATGTGGGGTTGTTGACAGTGGAAGTGGGATCTTGTCAAAAAATTTCCATTTGTTGTTGTTTTTGGAGTCTTGTTTCCACCATAAAATGAGATTGCTCAAAATGAAGATGACAACTAAATGTAACGATGATACTATGTGAGTCTGAAGTTCAAAAATGATGACTAGAATGTGTAATGTTTTTGGATTTTTGGGAATAAAATATGCATTGCCTATACTTATGATGTAATTTGAGACAAGGATACCTAAGCACTTCTAAGTTCAATCTTTGTTTTTGATTTCAGTTACTAAGGACTTTGTTGGAAAATGACAAGATGACAAGGCCAATATGACTAGTGAGTGTTCCCAACTAGAATTTTGAGTTGGGAAAAAAAAATCTCTCAAAAGGGACAATAACTGAAAAAGACAATGATGGTGGTGTCCAAGGTAACCTAGTTTCAAAAATAATGACGTGGCAAATTGGTGTTAAGATTTTCCTAATCCAAAGTATGCAATGATGAAAACCTAGGGACAAGTTAATGCCTAATGTATGTAACTAAAATGAATGAAAGATGGAACCTGTGGTCATGAATGCAAACTAATGGATGAAATTTTTAAGCAATTTCATAATTGGTTTATGACAGGATCCCTTTAGAAACAGTGTTTGATAAAATATTGATAGAGTATAGAATCAGATTTTGACTATGTTTCAAGGTTTTACTTGTGATAGGCGAATGCATCGTTTGAAGCTACGAATGCGTCACAGTTTGTGAAAATTGAGTTGCTTGTCGTTTTGATGGAAATATTTGATATGTCTAAAATTAAATGTTGTGTTTAGAACTATGAATGTCATGTATAATGTTTGAAAATCTAAAAAAAACACTTGACAAGCATGATGTTTTAGTGTGAGCAAGCACACATAAGACAAGTACAATCCTAAAAGGCCAATAGGCCAAGGGTTTGTATAATTGGTATAGCCCACCGATATACCCCAGATTGGTGATAAACACCTTTCCTTCTCGAGAGTAGATAGCTTAGAATTTTGGTGGCATTGGCTCCCCTCCACGGCTCATTAATGTCATTCGAACACACCAAATTCAAATTCTTGGGTAGTGACTTCCCAAGAACTACTATCTCTACTCAAGGGGATCAGTAGTGAGTGTCGTCAGGCATGATACTATACCCCTGCACTATACCAAGCAATGGCCAAAGAACGGTTGGACACTAAAACAAGAGGTATTTAATTCAGACATTCTATTCGTAGGGCATGATCTATGCAGCGAGAGTCCCTTTTTGGATCCATCTCATTGGAACCATATGCGTGATTCTTGGGTTTTCCCCAAGAATCCACTTTTATATACCAGCTGGAAGTCCCTCGGGTTCAGGGTGCTACTGGTCTGAGTCATCCTGGGGTGAGTACTTTTTCCCACCAGAATAGGCCCAAGTTCTAGAGTCAGTAACCATTTCTCTTACACCCAGGATTGCTTAGAAGTGCAAGGGGAGAGGATACTTCGATTACAAAATCGTGAGGGTGACAAAAAATAAAGTGGGTCTGGTTTTTTGATCACCTAGTTTTCACAAGGTGAGAGCATAATCACCTACCACCTTAAAGCACAGTAAGATAAAATCAAGCACACATTCATTTTAATGCCCCAAAGGAAGTGTGTACTAATCTAAAAAAAGACAAGCACAATGTTTAGTTTTCATTCTTTGACATTTCATCCTGCAAACTACAAGTTAGGAGTTTCTTTGATTTTTAGTCTTCGACAAACATATGTTTATGCAAACCTAAAAGTATTGGCTTTCCAATCTGTTATATATGACTGATATTACTGCTACTATAGCTCCTTATGATCACCTAAAAGATAAAGAAAACAATATTATAATGCATCCAAAGAATAAAAAAAAAAAAAAAAGCTCATCAGAAAATTGCAATTTTAGATACTTTTGACATAGCCGAATTAGATTTTATTATTTGACAATTTTATTGATCTAAAAAATAAAAATGTAAAGAAGAGATCCCTATTAATTTTCTGAGAGCTTTCCAAAAGTGTAAAGAAGTTGAAAAAACTCCTTGTTTTTCACCTAGAAACGTGGATTTGTGAAAACCATAAAAAAAATGAAGATCAGATTGTTTTGTATTGTATTTGACCTCCAAATTAAATCTATAAAATATAGACCCATATTAAAGTTTAAAGAGCTTTCCAAAAATATAAAAAATTCTAAAAAATCCATCGATTTACGTCCAACAGATCAATTTTATGAAAATAATTAAAATCAAAATAACTTCCACAAAAATGATGCTAAACCCTCAATTTTTTTACTGTAGCCTCTTAGGATGATGTAAAAGATTTTACAAAAGTCTTGTTGAAAAATTCCTAGCTATGTAGAAGATATGAAGAAATTTGTAAAACTTGTGATTTTGTCCAAAGACTGACAAATCTGCAACAAAATGTCAATAAAACCTACAAAAGGCAAGCTAGATCAAAGAATTCACGTCGGGTTCACCAAATGTATCAATGAGTAAATTCTTAAGGGTTAGATTGTGAGATAAACTAACATATAAAGCATATAACCCAAAGATCCTATCAAGAAAAATGAAAACAAGAGCAATTATAGCTTAGATTCACATGAGTTTCCATGATTCACCTTGATAGTACCTTCTTGCTTGCTAGTTTATGTGTTGCCCTTAGATTGAACATGCGAAAAACTTGCAAATAATCATCTATGTCCTACACCAAGCTTTGAAGGATTTCATTCCTAAATACCTATACCTATGATAATCCTAAAGGACTAAAATCATCAATGCCAAATGACAATAATGCTCTCCTTTAACTCCAAAGGTCCTAAGAATTCTACAAGAAATCAAGTTATAGGCATCATCCATCCATCCCTTATGAGCGAGCTTGTCATTTTATAGAAAACCCAAATCTGAATGGATGGTTTAGATTGAATTTTTGACAAAGACCCAAAGTGGAGGGCCAAGATCAAATCTAAACATCCCTAATTAGGGTTAGGGCAAGATCCTTAAAGGAAGGGTCAAGATGTAATATGAAGAGAATCAGATTAGTGGTGGAGAAAATATGAGAGATAATTGAATTTAAAAATAAATATTTTTAAAATTAAAAGAGAAGATGACCCACTTTCTGAGATTAAAAAATAATCACAAAGATAGAAGGTGGCAAGTCCACTTATGAATTACATAATAGATTAATTCATAAGTGGGGGATTTAATAAATAATTATCTTAATTATTTATTTTGGTGGAAATGAAAGTGAGATTAGTAAATAGTTAGTGGGAATAAATAAACAAGTTAGTGGAAATAATTCACATTATTAGATTCATAGTGGAAATAATGCAAATTAATAAATTCAAGGTGGAATGTACATTTATGAATTAAATAATGATTTAATTCATAAATGGGGGATTAATAAATAATTGTCATAATTATTTATTTTAGTGGAAAAGGGAAGTGGGATTAATAAATAATTAGTGAGAATATATAAATAAGTTAGTGGAAATAATTCACATTATTAGATTCATAGTGGAAATATTGCAAATTAATAAATTCATGGTGGAATGTCCATTTATGAATTAAATAATGATTTAATTCATAAATGGGATAAACAAATAAGTTTATCCAAAATGTGGATTTTAAAAACCATAAATAATCCTTTTTTAGATTATTTATCTAAAATGGACAATTAATTAAGAATGTAATGACATTTTAAATAATTTCATTTATTTAAAATGAGAGGAATATTAATTCAGACAATTAAATAATTAAACATAATTATTCAATTTAGAAGATATTGATTTAAAAATTAAATAAATCAATGAATTTATTTAATTGTGATAATTAGTGACATATTAACTAGATAAATGAAATTCATTTATTTAGTGAGGAAGAATTAACGAAGGAAGACTTAAGACAATTAACGACGTATTAAATAAATAAAAAAGATTTATTTATTTAATAATCATGAAGAATAAAAGGCCATGAATTAATTAAACAATAATGAATTATTTAATTAATAGTCAGACGTAGATCCAGGACATAATTAAATGTCTTAATTATGCTAGGATGAAAGTGGTAAGATTAGAACTCGCAGGCCTAGGACATTTTAAAGTGTCTACAAAAACAACTTACAAGCATGTGCATAAAATATTTCACTTAAGTCCCTGTGGCCTCCTACCTTAGCACTCTTCACTAATCTCTTCAAAAGTGCATATTTTGAATTAGCAATGAGCGATGAAGCAATATTTCTTTGATATCACTCATCGTAAATAGTTGCTAGAGCTCTTAATTTGAATGCATGATGAGTTATGTCCTTCATGATGTTAAGAGATCACTTATCACTAATGGATTTTTAGCCTTCAATGTTGTAATAGTGATAAGCGATGTCCTCTAGCCTTATGATATCCAATCGCTCATCATGGATGATTATAAAATGATAAAATCAGAATTAGTGATGAGCAATATGATAAAATTACTTTGTATCATGTATCATGGATATGTTTTAAGTGATAAGTTTTACATTAGTGATGTGTGATACATGTTGTCAACTTTTCAATCTCTCATCACTAATTGTGCACAAACCATAAGAGAATAATTAGTGATGAGTGATGGTCTTATGTTTTATTTCTCACCACCTATTCTTTTCAAAGCTTCATTTCCAAAGTGGTGTTGAGTGATAACGTTCTATCTTTAGGGGTTTTCTCGCTAACATGATAAGATCCAATTTTTGGTATCTTTTGTGCCATTAATTCTTAATGTAGGTACACTTGTCTCAATCTAATCTCCATTTGCTAATTAGAGCCATAGCGCAAAGCTTAAATTAGCGATAAACAATGGGAGGATGGAGGAGATTAAGGAATGGGCCATTCATCCAAGGGTTGAGATTTCATCGGAGGGATGTTTCATCATTGATAAAGCCTATGAACGACTAGTTGCATTAGAGACAAGTGATGGTTATTGCTAAAAAGTGCAATGTGGTAGAATCTTGAGGACATCATATATAGCAGGAAGGAAAGTGGTGAGACAATTGGAGAACCATTGATGTGGTTTTGAAATAGGATGATCAAACGGATTAAATTTCATTGTGAGCATACTTTCATCACTGATTGTACCCTAAGTTTTGGAGAAGATCAACGATGAGCAATGAAGTGTACAAGAAAATATTCTCTCTAGGGAAAACTAGTCTTATGTACTTAACCATTATTAATGAAGAAGCAAAGATTAGGCTGTTGATACATGCTAATTTTTAGATCAAGAATAATTAATCAAGATTAAAGGAAAACATGGTAGCATTAGAGATGGCATTATTTTTTTCTAGGAACAATTTGTTATGGTCGAAAATGATTCTCGAGGCCACCATAGATGAAGTTTTAATTGCTTTAAGATCAACGATCCAGATTCAAAGCCAAACTACTAATTTATCAACTTGTTCACACGAGGAGTTCTTGAATCATTAATTCTGCATTCTACAAGTTCTCTATTTAATGTAGGTTGATCACTATTCATTTTCACCATCATTTTACTTTGCAGTAAGGTGTAGTTTGTAGACAAGTGAAGAGTTGTTTTTTCTAAGATATTAAGTGTTCTTGTCTTGAGTAAGTTGGTTTTAAATTGGGATTTCTGGTCTAGGTAGGAATTTCTATATTGGGTTGATTGTAATACTCTAAGCTAGTTGGAGTGTCTCCATGTAGTTTTCTTTTAAATTGTTAAAATCTACTTGTTCTTGAGATGGGGAAAATTGATGTGACAGTTCATCCTGTTAGAAGGTCTAGCTAACTGAATGTACTTGAATTTCATGAGGATATGAGCATGACTGAGCAGGAAGCCCGGGTTTCTCCCAAGATTTCAAAGGGAAAGAGGAGGGCTAGAGGTCATAAGAAGTCAATGGTGTAGAGTACATATAGCTTGAGAAGTATAAGTATTCCAAGACAAATTCTCAAGTTCAAAGGAAAGGAACTAGCTCAGCCAGTAAAATAGGCCAGGAAAAAGGAGAATAAGCATAAGGCTTTGTTGGGTAGGCACAATTATCCTATTCTTCTCTTTGATTATCCTTTCGATACTAAAGGTGAAATTGACTTAGAATATGGTCATTACTTTCTTTCTCTAGTGCAATATGAGAGCTCTGATGATGACGTGTTGGTGGTCCCTCTAATTTCATCAAGGACAAGGAGCGGTAGGGATTTATCTAATGCCAATGACTTTGAATACGATCTCCTCCTTGCTTTTATTTTTGATGATACCTTGGTCTTTGCATAGGAGGCATTTATTTTGTTACATCCATGGTGATATGGAGGTCCTCTAGTTGATATGGTGTGAAATCTTTTTGTTCAACATAAATGTGATGATAGCGACTAATGATAGCCTGCACATGTGTTTTTCTTTTTGTCCTCCCTTGATCCCAAATGATTGCATATGAAACCGCTTGGGGATTGTTTTGTGAAAATGGTTAAAATTAGGTTTTGAAATTCAATTGAAATGCAATAAAAATGTAAACTTAGGTGGATGCTTGTTGCTCAGTTATTTATAAAGGGGATTTCATGGTTGAAGCTAAGGAGTTTGAAGTCTAGAAATTTTGAGTCAAAATAGGTGAAGGCAAAAGCTATGCTTGCGTGAGAAAATATAATGTAAGTAGATATATTAAAAAACATATCAGAAGCCAATCAAAGGCATATGTTACACTGTATAAAGATCCTAAATATAGTTTTACAAAGTAATGCTAGAAATGAAGAAAATTTCTAGTTCTAAAACATTTCTCTCCTGTGTATCTTTCTTCCAAGTTATGAATGAAGTTGTTAATTATAAATTCATTTGTTTTCTATCATTTGTATCAAATGAATGAGCTTGTTTTATGCTTTAGTTCAATGAGTTGATTAAAAAGCTAAAAATAAGGCCATTGGTTTGTGGGGAAAGGATATAGAATGTAGTAAGGAAGCAATGTTCTTTAAACATAGTGAGTTAGATGCTACAAAGTGGTATGCTAATAGTCTACTAATTTCTAATGTTCAATCATAATTATATTACTAATTAATGGAAAGTTATGACTCTTGTTATACCCTCATATAGGGCACTGGTTGTTTTATTAATTTATCTCATGGAAGATTGAGCCAGTGATAAATTTTTCCTAAGATTCAAGATGAAGACAAACTCATAATCTATTCTAAAGTACACCGCACAAATTCTAGGTATTAGTGTATTCCCTAAAACAAATTAAAATTTCATAAGAGGTTTGCCAAGCCTTATATGATATTGGTTTCCTGAGGAGTACATATGTGTGAGGAAATTCTCTTGATTGAGTTAAAGATATTGTGAGCATATTTAGGAATACCCTCCTGGGTCTCACAGATCCTGAAGGGAAGAAGTGAGGTCTCAAAACTTCACTTAAGCATTGGCCAATCCTCACCCCTATCGTTAATTGAGCTTTGGAAAGCTCATAGGTAAAGACTAAGATTAAGCTTGGTTCTTAAAAAGTAACCAATAGAAATGGTGACTTTATTGGACAAAACTCCATATTTTTCCATTTGGAAAGAGTCAAGAGAATAAATGACTAGTTTAGAAGTTGAAGAAGTTCCAGATCTACAAATTGATTTGTAGCAGTGCCCCAAATTCAAAATACTAGGGTGACTTCAGAATAGTGGTTTCCAATTTATATGAGGAAGGAAATTTCATTTTTTTCCTTTTCCTCAAACTCAAGGGGTTCGATCGAACCATATGGTTTGACCAAACCCTAAACCCTAAATTAAAAAAAATCATATTTAAATGGGTTTGGTCAAACTTGGGTTCAACCGAACCCCTTTACATATGACAAAAAGATAAAAACTCTAATTTTGACTGTCACTTTCTAAAATTACCAATTGATTTCCCTATGTGCGGCGAACCGAGACCATGATGGCGAGTGAATTGATTTCTTCTTTTCGGTGAACATAACTTCAACTTGGTCTCTCCAAACTTCATCAACCTGACTTCCATAACGAGCACCAAGTATTTGAAATTTGATTTTTTTAGAATTTAAAATGCATTGATATGTTAAATTTTGAAACCCTAGATGCAATTTTTTTTCAAATTTGTTGAATTCAAATTGGATTTGCTTCCCCATTTTGCATACATTTTTATGTTCTATGTGTAAATGAAATATACCTTCCCATTTCAACAATCAAAGCTATGGATAGCCTACTCCTAAATGGAAAGACCAAGTGAAACATATATAAGAACTAAATAGCATATGTAAACAAACAATATAAAGTTATGAAGTTCAAATAGAACCACAAATTGTATCATTTGTAACATTAAAAATGTCCATATTAACCTATTAAGAGATAAATATGAAAAATAGATTTAATTTTAGTTACAAGAAAAATATATAAATTATAAATTTATAACATAATTATGTATATGGGAAAATCCTCTTGGAAGAAAAATCCCACAACCAAAAACATGAACCAATTATATTATTTGATAATAATATAATTTACAATAGAATATTCATGTTCATACCCTTATAGTAGTATCATCAACATGCAATTCATATGGATTAATTTATAGTAGCATGATGATAACTATAAAATCATTATTCTTTCTCCATCTCAAACACCCATAGATAGGAAAAGTTTAAACCATAAACCAAGTGTGGTTTACCAAAGCCATGACCCAAAATAATGACCTAGAAATGGCACCAAATTTGGCACAAATTCCAACACCATTTTCCTTGACTTTGTTTATAAGATATATTTAACAAATGCTTTACATTTTGTCAAAAAAATAAAAATATTCCTCCTTATAACTGACACTCTATTTTTGACATATTCAAACCCATTATTTAAGATGATCTTGATGATTTTCATAATTCTAATCAATATTATAGTGTAATCCCCCCTTTTTATTCTCTTATGTGTCATATAACATTTCATAAGTAATTCCCATCTTACAATTTCATACAATGCTCTTACAACTTCTTAAATATATGAAAGGGACAACCCTAGTTCAATTAGGATTATTTAATTATTATCACCTACATCCATTCATTACATCTTATTAGTTTTTAGTTGCACACATTATTAGCAAATATGCATTGTCTAAGCAATTGGGGTATATTGCATGTTTGAAAGTGTTTTCCTTGGTCTTTTATCTAGTTAAATTAGTATCCTTTAAAATATTTTTTAATGGAGTTTTCATCTTAACTCTAATATGGCTAGCAAATAAAATGACGATTGAATAATTTTTTGATATAATAGCTAATGACAACCATATAAAGAGCCACATTAAAGAAGATGAAAAATAATGATCGAGACTATGATTTAGATACATATCTTGCTAAACAAGATATTTTCTTAAATTGATAATTACGTATTGATGAGCCTCTCCACCCTAAATATCCTCACTCATTGGCTAGTAATTTATATAATGTATTAGGTGGCTATCTGTAGACATGCAAAATTAGCATTATGCATTCATCAAGTAAACCAGGCTTCACATGCATCCGCTCATTTAATTAATCAAGTTCACCTTCATCCATTCATCAGATAAATTAAACTTATTAGGTTCATTCCTATGGTTGTTCCTTTTAATCAAATAAATCAAACATTCATTTAATTAAATCCAAATGCATTTTCCATCCTTTTCTGATTTAAATAAATCAAGTATTTAAATCAAATAAGTCAAAACATCCTAATCATCATTAGGCTAATCTAATCCTGATTAAATTAACCTAACCATCCACTTGCACAAATAAATCAATTTATTGATTTATTAAAATCCCTATTTTCTTTCAACATGGCATCTTGGAAGAATATTCACCACTCATGCATTTTCAGAATTTTAAATTTTGACATGTTCCCCACTCAAAATTTGAAATTTTGACATATTCCCCACTCATGCATTTTCAGAATTTTAAATTCTGACATGTCTCCCACTCAAAATTTTAAATTCTGACATATCCTCCACTCAAAATTTTCAAAATTTTAAATTCTAACATGTTCCCCACTTAGAATTTAAAATTCTAAAAGTCTTACATGTCCCCCCACTCAATAATTTTAAATTCTTGGCACATTGGCCAAAATGTGCTCACTCCTCAACCAATCAGAAGTTGAAAAGTGGCCTCATCTCATTGGCCAATCTCTCATCAAGAAAATCTATAAATGGAAGCTTAATCCTCCACAATTTCATCTACATTTTTGATGCAAGGTTACTCTCTTGGTTTATGAAATAATCTTGCTCTTCACCATTGGCATTTCATCAACTTGAGCTTAAATCACAATTGGGAAAGGGATATTTGCTACAATAGCACCAATCCAATAGGGAATAGGTATTGTTGTTTTGCTTCTACATATTTATTTGATCTCCTTAGGTTTTTGTTAGCATCTTTGAAGCATGAACATTTTTATGTCATAGAGGCATTTGATAGATTTTCATATGACTAACCCATGATTTAACATGCATTTGAGGTTATGAGTGTAATTGGAGATTTTAGGTGCTTCATGTGGCGCTAGAAGGAGGGCATAATATAAATTAAGCTTTGTGGTCTGCTCTCAATCAAAACATTTTAGAGGCAACCCATTGAAGTGTCTCTATTTTTTATCCTTGCTCAGGAATTACAACTAATTTCATTTGAAATTGGAGTGTTATCTAATCTTTGTTAGAAAAGTGAAGAATTTTTTTCTGTTGGATAAACTTCAAGCTCAACACATAATCTAAATTTTGTCAGTTTGTTTTGGAAATAACTTTGATTATGATGTCGACATTTCCTACATATCTAACTAAATTCTAAGCGCAAATGAAAAGACATGTCCCATCTAATGTTTTGTGTGTTTCTGCCATACTTTGATTTAGTTAAATTCGTACATCTATTTGTGGTCAATTCACTATCTATAAACTTTATCTTGCTGAATGATAATGAATATGATCAGAAGGTGACTTCAATTTTTGGGATCCCATTAATTTTTTTGTCAATCTTGCAACACTGTGTTTGCCACATCCCCTAACATGGCTCGCCTTTTTTTATGAGGTTGAGTATTCCCTTAGCTATTCTCATCCTAAGTAGGTCACTTAGTGGGGGTCAAAACATGCTGAAGAATTTAGAAATAAGCTCATAGATGTTTGAGGGATTCACAAATTAGTTGCCCTTATTTCTTATGAAAGTGCTTTTGTATGCTTTAATGCATTGTTTTCTTTTGGAAAACTTACTTCACCATTGTCCAACTATACATTCTAAAGCATTATGAGTTGGGGCTCTAAGAAAGTTGACATTAATCTTCCACAAAGCATGAGAAGAACCTCAGCAAAATCGGTGCATTGACACTTTTCTTTGTTTTTCTGATTCTTATTTACCAGGAATATTTCATGAATTACATCACAATGGATTAATTAATCAAGCGCTTGTCTGGGTACATCGCACGACCAACAAGAGGATCTGCAAAAAGGAAAGCTTTGAAAATATTAAATATTGGTGTTGTTATTGAGTCCATTAATGTTTTACTAGATAAGACTCTAGAATCTCATAATAGATTGCTTCAACTTCATGTTGTTCAACCTCTACTTTTTGTTACAAGAACCAGTCCATGCAAAAAGCTTCGTCTAGTTGCACTTATCGCTCTAGAAAGTGCTTGCTACAATAAAGCATTTGGGAATGCAAATAGGAATATAGGGTACATTACACAGGTGAGTAATAATTTATTCTTGTCATAATTAGATGTAACGTTTGGATGACTTGTTGTAGAGAAGGGAAGATTTTGAGAATTTCTTCTGAGCCAGCTAAGGACATTATTGATTTGAGGGCTATGGTGAAAGGTTTGGCCTCTACTGCATTGGAAAGGGTCCCTCCTACAGTGAGATAAAGATATTTAGTCCAAGATCAAGGCATGAGGGAAACTTTCAATGAGTCGTATCAATGCACAAGTTGAAATATAATAATGACAACATAAATTAAAAAAGGCACCTTTAGGTTTGGTAGGAGGATTCTTCTCAACACCTTACAAACTGCCAACCATGAATGATGGACACTGCACAGGTAGAGGTTGTAGCCTAGAGCATTAAAGACGAGGAAATGATCTTTGAAGATTTACAGACATCTCAATTTGTCTTATCTCCATTTTAGTTGCTAATTTGATGAATAATATATTATAATATTGTATAGCATAGAGGGTGGTATTCTCATTTACTGTCTTATACTTTTTTTTTAAGCCATCAATATATTTTCAAATTTGTCCCTGTAGCTTGCTTTTGTTGACATTCTATCAAGCAGTTCATGTACCTTGTCTATGATTTTGATATCTGCTCCTCTTTCTAATTCCACGGCCTCCATTTATGAGCGATAATCTATACGTATCATTTCATTTGTAAAATTTGTTAAGCTATCATTATACTACTAAGCTAGCGTTCCTCTCCTTTACATCTAGTTCCACTATTCATTCTACATTTATGTTGTGTTATTGTGTTTGAAAGTGATACCATAATGTTTGACAGTGGTATTATTGCATCTGACATTGATCTATACATTTGTGTTTGATAGTGATATATTTGCATTTGATAGTGGTTGCAGCTTGTCAAATTGGAGAAATGTGAGGTCAATAAACATATGGGGTTTATTATGCAGGGCATAAACGACACACTTTTACAAATTGATCAAATCTTTCTAAAAATTGCAAAATTCTTATGTTTGTTCAAATGATAGTTGATGCAATAGATAGTGACAAGAAAAATATTTCTCTCTTCAAATATAATCTTTGTTGCTGCCGATATTGGCATGGTGTGATGGTTTATTGGTGGCATTGTTGTTCTTGCCACAAAGGTTCAAACCCCATTGGGGTGATATTGTTGAATGGTTTTATTCCTGTTCATAGCTCCGGTCAAAAGCATTTACCCCTTGAATAAAAAAAAAATAATCTTTGTTGCTATTTAAACATTGATTATTAAATATAGATTGGAGGGGGCTCTTAATTTTGTTGATTTTAGCATTTAATTTAATTTAATTTTTATTTTTTAAGATGCACAAATAACATCAATAATAGTATGAATTATTTTTAAGCTATTAAAGATTCCTTCATTCTTCTGACAACTAAATATCTGGTGCAAAGTTGTCTTGACTGTTTCAAGTGTTTAAATGTTTAAATGCATATTTCTTTGTTTCTTATTTTACTTGTGCAAGAAAAGAGGACTCTAAGAAACTTGTTTGACTTGGTGGTAGGTTGACATTGGAATTGAGCAGTGAAATTGAACAAAACAACAGGCATATTTGAGTTGAAGAAAGGGGATTTTTCTTACACAAACAACTTGTGAATTTTAAGTGAAGGAAACAATCTTTGGATAATTTTCTTTTTAAGGGAGGGCTTTGAGCATTGAACTTGAAATCAACAAAGAATTTTTAAATGCTTGGAGCTTCTATTTCTAGCTTTTATTTTCTGTTTTAGGACAACTCACACTAGATTTGGGTTTTAAATCAATCCTTGTTATGATCTTTTCGAAGTTGATCTTAAAATGAACCTTAGAAACTGACTAAATTTTACTTTTGGGCTAAAATTGAACAAGGCAATCTTCACACTCAAGTTTGGTGTTTTAAAATGAATTCATAATTTCTTTGAAGGCTAAAATGAACAAGTGTCTGAATTGAGTGATTTTGTCTTTGGTGCATTTTTGAGTGCGTATCCTCTCCCCTTGCACTTCGTGTGATCTAGGGTGCAAGAGAAACACTCAGAATGCATTTTATTGCTTTGAGTCACCTTTAGAGGGGCCTGTCTAAGAGACACATCCGAAAGTAGAACTAGAAGGTGACTCCAACCGGTTTTCATTCGGGTCGGTATACAAATGGATAAGACTAAATTTTCAAGTCCTCATGGTATGTAGACCTTAGCCGTATAGTGTCTTTCAGAACAGGGTACTACCATAAAATGTATAAGAGCCCCTAGTAGGATTGATTAAAGCCTTTAGTGGCTTGCTGGATGCTCACAAGGTGCCATGTCCCTGATGTTGTGTCATTAAGAACCTTGTTTGTTGTTTCCAACTAGTCCATCCAATGAGTTTATCAAAGTGTTGCATTGGAACTTACATTCCAAGAAGTTACTTACCATGTCTGATCTTGGTTGAAATATAGAGATTAAGACTTCATTCTTAACATACCTTTATATTTTGTCCTTGGTTGAATGTAAAGTCATCTCTTCTACTATGAAGGCCTTGAGGCAAGACCACCAAGAAAAATGTACCAATTTCGCGAAAAATGAAGATCAAGAAACCAAAGGTGAAAGCGCTTAGTCTAATAGCCTATCAAGAATGTCTCTCTATGTTATATGAAGTCAGAAAAAGACTGCTTTTCAACTTTTACAAGAAGGCTTCAAGGAACAATCTCGGTTTGTATTCATTCTATTACTGCCAAAACCCAAATCTTTTCAGAGAGTTTGAACATCTTGTTTAGAGAAAAGCTTGTTCTTCAATACCTAGGTCTAGAAAAACAAAGTGTCCCTTTTAGGTTCATCTTAGGATCAAAGAAAAATCAAAATCCTTTTCATCCATCCTTCAAAACGTCAAAACAAAGATCATCTCACAATCATCTTTTGAAAATCTTGAAATCATCCTTAATACTAGGATTTTTGGCAAAATCAAAAATCATCAAAATCATTCAGACTAAAACCTTGAAAACATTATCAAAATCACCTTTGGCTAGGAATATGTAGATGTATCCTTCTGCATAGGCTTAGTCAAAATTTATCAAAATCACCTTGTTTAGCTTAGTATATGTAGATGAATCCTTCGTCATATGCTTAGTGAAACTATCATCTTGTTTGGATAGGTGTGGGTAGATACATCCTTCTCCTCACACATATTCAAATTATCATAATTTGAGTAAATTCATCCTTAGGTAATCATCCAAACATCTTAGGATCTATTTGCTCAAAAATCCAAATTCAAATCAAACTCAAGGACAAAACCCCAAAATCCAAAAACAAATCAAAATCGAAATCTGCAAGTCCTAAAAGCCTAGTGTCTCATTCAAGGTTTATCAAAATCCAAAAACATTCATATCATCCATCCCTAACATCATCATCATATCATCACCTTTGATCCTCAAAGAATCTAAGAAACCTTCTACTTTGGTGCATAAAATAAAGATCAATCCAAAGAAGTCAAGAGATTCATCTCCCATTCTTAAAAATTGATCCTTGTTTTATGGTTCAAACTAGATCTCAATACAAGAAGAGCATGGAAACCAACAAAGAAACACCTGCTTCAACTGATTTAAGCCAAAACACACCTGAAATGAATCCCATTGGGTCTAGAAACCTCACAATTGACCTTCCAACATCATCACAAAATCCACAAGAGGAAAACCAAGGAGAAGCTCTTATCTTTAGAATGACTCATGACTCATGACTGAAATGCTACAAAATCTTGAAAACCATAAGATCGTCAATATCATGATGAAGGTTAACCCTTCATTATACATGCTTGAACTAGCAAACCAAGGGGCCAAATTGTCGTTAGATTTTGACATGACCATAGTGGAGACATCTTTTCCTCCAATCTCATTCACCATTCCTATCTCATCTACACCCCCATCCCAAAGAATCACACAAAATGTTTCGCAAATCACAACATCTATTGCTCCAACCCAACCCAGCGTTAATAAGGGAAATACTCTTCTCCAAGCTCTTCAAGCACACCCCCTTTTTAATAATCAAAACTTGGATGCAAATTCCACCATGGAACAAAACATACTTGAAAACCCATCACAGAAAAATGTTCCTCTCACTCCCCGTCATGATCCATCATCAACATTTTTTAGCGCAATGCCTCAAATGCCTCTCACAAATTCACAAGAGAAAGGAGACATGTTTGTATCAGGGGGCATATTTGACACCATAACATTTTCACAAGAACTTGCACCCCTCACATTTCCACCTCTTCCACCATTACTAGTATCATCCACATCACTCCTTGGTTTAGGGCTTCCCCCTCTATCAAATATCAATCAAATCACTATCCCAAATATCAATCAAAGCAATGTACCAAATGCTCAAAATTCGTTACTGATATCACAATAACAAATGACAAACACACAAACAAATGCAACATCATCAAACATCCCATTAACATCACAAAACATGATCTCCCAAGGACTAACTACATCAACAACACCATCCAACATGCAAAACACCAATACCACCCTCACAAATACCATTCCAAATCCACCTCCACCCCCACCCCCACCAACTTCCACAACATCAAGCCAACAAGATGCAGCATTGCAAGCTGCTTTTCAAAGAGGATACCAACAAGTTCAGAAACAAAAAGCTGAACAACTAGCTACTCAACAAGCCACTCAAGCTGTGCAAGCCACCCAAATAGCACAAGCCACATTACAAGTGCAACAAGCCCAAGCATTATTACAATAACAGCAACAAAAAGTTGTCCAAGCTGCTCAAGCATTACAAGCATTACAAGCACAAAAGGCTATGCAAACCCTACTACAACAACAAGCAGCACAAGCACAAGCTCAATATCAGGCACAACAAGCTCAATATCAAGCACAAATTCTTGCACAAAGACAAGCAACATAATTCCAAGCATATCAGTAAAATTTAAAGCAATATCAAGAACAACAAGAAGTAGCACAATTGGCAGCCCAACAAGAAGTTTTGTTAGAACAACAACAAGCACAATAACAAGTGCAATAGTAAGCACAAATCTTAGCGCAACAATAGGATCAACAACAAGCATTGTTCATACAAAAGCAGGTGGAAGCCTACCTCGCTGAACACAACATACAAATACCATCAAACAACATGCCAACCAACCCACCCGTCCAACCCATGATTTGAACATCCCAAAACACTTTCATCCAACCCCCTAATCTGCAAAATGATGTGACAACACAAATCAGGTTGCTTTCGTTACAAGTGCTTGATATGCAATCTGGGTGAACAATGAAAACACCAAGCAACTTGTGTCCCTATCCATTTGATAGGAACCTAGAGATGAAACCATTCCCTAAGGGATTTGAAATCCCCCAATTTGACAAATATCGAGGGATGGGAAACCCTGAAGATCACATCAGGGAATTCCAGGTTCATTGTATGGAGGTCACATATGACGAAACTTATCTGATGCGACTATTCCTCAGGAGCTTGGTAGGCCCTGCTATAGAATGGTTCTCTCATTTACCTTTAGGCATTAGAACATTCCAAGAAATTAGAGATGCATTCATTAAAAATTATGCATGCAACATTGTAATAGATGTTAGCCTCGAAGAACTCTATGCTCTAAAATAAGGAAAGAATGAATCTTTCACTTCATTCCTTCAACAATGGTGATCCAAGGCCAATTGAAGCAAGTGGACCATGCCAGAAGAACAAGAAGTTTGCACCATCATAGCCAACCTTGAAGGATGCTTGGAATTTCATCTCAAGGTTCAGGGTATCACCACATATGATTAATTGATCCCCAAAGCGCTTAGCATCGAAAGAGCCCTTGTGACTCAACCCGCTGAATCAACATCATATCATGAACAACAAAATAATCGTCCACCATCAAATTACAATGATAAACCTCACACATGGTCAAGGAACAAAAACATCACTAATGATGGTATCGTTGGTGCCAAGGTGGTCATTAGTGGTCCACACCAAAATACACCCACACCACAAACTCAAACACAACACCAAAACAATCATCACACGACATACCATCCAAACAATAGTCTAACTATCAATAATCTCAATGACCAAAGAGGACCACCCCAATGCAAGAGTTATCCAAAATGAAAATACACTACTTTGGGGGAACCACTTGAAGACATCGTGAAAAATCTCATCAATGAAAAACTCATCAAAGCACCTACATTTAAGAATTACCAAGAACCCGATGTCAAACCTCCTTGGTATAATGAGAATCAACTGTGTGAATTCCAAAAAATCAAAGGCCACACCACAAAGTGAAAAATCTCATCAATGAAAAACTCATCAAAGCACCTACATTTGAGAATTACCAAGAACCCGATGTCAAACCTCCTTGGTATAATGAGAATCAACTGTGTGAATTCCAAAAAATCAAAGGCCACACCACAAACAATTACATTGGACTCAAAAATATCATCCAAGATCTCATTGATAAAAGAATCATAAATGTGGAACAACCTACAGGAAATCAGGAGCTTAAAATCTACATGAATCCGATGTCGAATCATGGCAACAAACAGAATAACAACAAAGATAAAGGAAAGGGAAGTGTAAATCATGTATATGAAATAGTCGTTGCCTCCCTAAATGAAGATTGCATGGTCATCAACATCAAGGGCACCCAGGCCGAAGATTGTGGAGTCACCACAAGAGGTGGCAAAGTCACCATTGCAGGATCATCCCAACCTAATAGAATCCCTTCATCTAGAGTTGTTCCACATAGCTACAATTTTGTAGAACAACTCAAGAGAACACCGACACACATTTCCATCATGGAGTTGTTAAAAATATCATCATCCCATAAGAAGATTCTTGAGGAAACATTAGCCTTATTCACTGCCCCCACAGATCTAGATGTAGAACAATTCCAAGCTATGGTCGAAAATATCATAACACCTAATCTCATTACATTCTTTGACCAAGATTTTCCCACCCAACCATCTCATAACTGTGCACTTCACTTGGAATCCATTGTAAATAAGAGCAAAATAAAAAGGGTCCTGGTGGATGGAGCTTTGAGTTTGAATATTTGTTCTCTTGGCCTCATAAAGTAGTTGAAAATATTAGAAGATTCCATTGACAAAAGGAAAGGAATCACAATAAGAGCATACAATTATCAAGAAAGAGTGTCTCAAGGCATGATTAAACTCCTTATTCAAGTAAGGCCAGCTCTTATGGAAACCACTTGTCAAGTCTTGGACCTTGATTTTCCATATAACATCCTCCTAGGACGTCCATGAATTCATGCGATGAAAGCAGTAGCATCAACCTTCCACTAATGTGTTGAATTTACACATAACGAACAAGAAATTGCAATTCATGGGGATCCCGAACCTTTTTCATACTGCAAAAACCTTGAAGCAAAATATTACAAAATCCCCCAAGTACCAAAGACTGATGAGGGCCCATCTAAATCATACATCGACCCCGCCACCCTTGCATCCACCTCTGAGATAGAGACACCCGCCATTCCCACCATTTCCAACATCAAGCTTATCATCTAGGATGACGGTTGTGGAAGCTACAAGCTCCCTCACAATGATTTTATGATAGGAGAGTTACCACAATCTCCTAGATCACGAGGATTCCCACAACAAAATCAAGCTTCGATATCTCAAATGTCTCCTGAAAACTATCCTGAATTCACAAGCTGGGGAGATCTTGGCCAAGAGGACATTGAGATAGATCCATCGCATATGCTATACCAATATGAGAGACCAACAACTAATTTACCAATGGATGAAAGAAGCAAGGCTTTCCAAATGATGCTTGCAATGGGTTACGACATAAATCAATGACTGGGACAAAAAGACAATGGCCTTATGACACCTATAATACAAGAGATGCGACCGATAACAAATCTTGGTCTTGGATGTACCCCTCTGAGTATAACCATACATGGTCAAAGTCCTCTGGTTAGAATGGTTAACATTTCTCCTCAACCAATAGCAGTAGAAATATGCTCATCAACATCCACAGGTAGAGACATACATAACTTTATAACTGAGGCCTATATTAGCAGCGACGATGAGGACCCCATATTTGATCTACCTAGGTTATTTGAGGATACCACCTTGTGTATGATTAGTACCTTATGTTTCAAAGTTGATCATCAAAATCATGAGCTCCGCCTAGTCTATCCCCAACTCATTGACCATGACCAACGAGGACCACCGATTCTCGATACATTCAAAAATGATGAAGCACTCTCAGAATTCACGGGATTGAGGGATAACATTCTAGATGGAGATCATAAAGAAGGGTTTATAATGGAGTTGGACACACAGGCCTATTGTAGGGAAATGATTGAATCCTTTAGTCGCAAAAGTAAGAAACTAAGAATCATATCCAAGTACTTGAGTGAAAACCACATTGTGGCACTCTCTGACAAGAAAAAAGTAAAAATAAAGGACATACCCAACAGTGAAAACCTATTTTAGGCGCCCGAGGATGAAGGATTCAATCTTCTTTTAGGAGCTATTCATTATTTAAGTTAGCACTTTTGGCCAAGAAATGCAATCCTATCAACCTAGGAATAGAGGAAACTTCGCATATCACATTCTATGCAGAATCACTATTATCAGAAGAGCAAGAACTCCTAGCAGCATTCCTAAGGGAGAGGTAGATTAACTTTGCATGGAGTTATGCTGACATGCCAGGGCTTGATCCAAAGACTACGGTCCATCACTTAGCAGGGTATCTAGATGAAAAACCTGTCAGGCAAAAACTCCAAAAAATGCACCCTCAAATCACTTTACTAGTAAAAATGGAGCTTAAAAAGTTGTTAAATGTAGGATTCATCTGACCCATAGATTATCCAAAATGGGTATCAAACCTAGTACCTATTTCGAAACCTGATGGAATCATTAGAATATGCACAGACTTTAGAGATTTGAACAAAGCATGTCCAAAAGATGACTTCCCACTTCCTAACATTGACATGATAGTGGACATGATAGCGGGACATGAGATGTTATCATTGATGGATGGATTTTCAGGATATAACCAGATCATGATAGCTAAGGAAGACCAACATAAAACAACATTCACTTGTCCATGGGGGACTTACTACTAGAACATGATGCCATTTGGCCTAAAGAATGCAGGAGCAACATATCAAAGGGCTATGACATTGATCTTCCATGATATGATCCATAAAACTATTGAGGACTATGTTGATGACATCCTAGCTAAGTCCAGAAAAAGACAAGACCATATAGCAACCCTGAGTGCCATCTTTGACAGACTGGAAGAATACAAATTAAGACTAAACCCAAATAAGTGTGTCTTCAATGTACAATTAGGTAAACTATTGGGATATATAGTATCGATGAGGGGTATTGAAGTGGATCTAGTAAAAGTGAACGCAATCCTTGAAATGGAAGCACCAAAGACACTAAAACAATTGAGAGGCCTCCAAGACAAACTCCAGTCCATTAACAAGTTCATAACACAATTAGTAGACAAACAAAATCCATATCCTCACCTACTCCACAAGGGAGTAGCGTACAAATGGGATGATAAATGTGAACAGGTATTCAACAAAATCAAGGAATATCTACTAACACTGCCAGTCTTAATGCCACCTATCCCAAAGAAGCCATTGATTTTATATGTGTCAGCAACAACAGTAGCCCTTGGAGCTCTCCTAGCCTAGCATGATGAAAATGGAACTGAGAGGGCTATCTACTACATCAGCAGGACAACGGTTGGACATGAGCTAAACTATTCATTTATCAAGAAAGCATGTCTCGCAGTAGTGTTTTCCTCTCAAAAATTTAAACATTACATGTTGGCACACAAGATAAAGCTTATTTCCAAAATTGATCCCCTCAAGTATCTACTATCAAAGGCAATGCTCACAGGCAGAATGGGAAAATGGGTAATGATATTACCAGAATATGACATCGAGTATGTGGAGAGAAAGCAATCAAGGGTTAGGTCATAGTAGATCAACTAGTAGAAGCACCTATCTATTCTAAGAATCCTCTTGTCTCAAAGTTCCTAGATGAATCCATCTTTAACCTCAACATAGTTGATCACTAGAAACTATACTTTGACGGCTCATACACTCTGCATAGATCAGGAGTGGGTGTCTTCTTCATCACCCCACAAGGGGATTGCATACCAAGGTCATACAATCTAGCATTTCCTTGCACCAACAACATTGCGGAATACGAGGCCTTGACTATAGGTCTTAGGATAGCAGTGCAATGGAACATCATAGCTCTAAAAGTATATGGAGACTCTCAGTTGATTATAAATCAAGTCAATAATGAATATGAGACTAAGGATGACAAGCTCACTCTATACAAGAAATTGGTGGAGACCCTTAAAGAATCCTTCATCGAAATAACATTTTAGCAAATTCCTAGAACCAACAACAAAGCAGCAGATGCCATGGCAACAATTGGGTCCCTACTGGACATCCCTAACAACGTTCCAAAATATGAATTCCTGATAGAGCAGCTTCTCGTGCCCACATTCGAGATACCAGAATTAGAATTCGTGTGTAAAATTGTTGGTCCCAACGATCCTTGGTATCATGACATTTACACATAACTTCGAATAGGAGTCATACCCACCGACCTACCATCAAATCTCAAATGAACCTTTGTCAAAAAGACATCTAGATTTGTCATCCTAGGTGGTACCCTATATCATAGAAGCATAGAAGGTACCTTACTACGATGTTTAAATGCTGAGGAGGAATTAACCTCTCTAACCGAAGTTCACAATGGTATCTATGGTTCACACTCGAGTGGAATGACCATAGCCAAAAAACTACTGAGGATGGGGTATTATTGGCCCACAATGGAATGAGAAGCACATGATCATGCCAGAAAGTGTCTACAATGTTAGCAGCATGGGGACCTCATCCATGCTCTAGCTCAAGAGCTTCGTCCTATTGTCACACCATGGCCCTCTTCATAGTGGGGACTCAATCTCATTGGGAAAATCACACCCACCTCATCCAACGGCCACAAATTTATCATAATTACAACTGAGTACTTCACAAAGTGGGTGGAAGCCATACCCATGACGTATATCATTGGAAAGCATATTTCAAAGTTCATTCTAAACTATCTCATATGCTGCTATGGTGTTCCACAAGCCATTATCTTAGATAATGGGACACCATTCAAAAATTAGATGTTCGTGACTTATGCAAAAAATTCAAAATCCAACATCGCTTCTCCATCCCGTACTATCCCCAAGGCAATGGCCAAGTAGAAGCTACAAACAAAACTATCCTCAAATGCCTCAAGAAAATAGTTAATGACGTAGGTCATGACTAGCATCTACAACTTAATCCCACCCTCTGGGCCTATCGAACTAGCATTCACACACCCGCCAACACCACCCCATTCTCCCTTGTCTACAAATCAGAAGTGGTACTCCCTATCGAGATCGAGTTCCCATCCCTCAGGATATCACTGCAAAACCTCATCACGGATGAAGAATACAAAGTATCAAGACTAAATGAGTTTGAGCTACTGGACGAGAGATGAATAGATGCTTTGAATCATTTTCAAGTCTATCATAATAGACTCAAGAGGAGCTACAACAAGAAAATTAGAAGCAGAATGTTCCAAGTTGGAGAACTGGTCTTAAAAGAAAATCAGAAGAATGTCCCAAACCCAAGTAGTAAAGGAAAATTTGAACCCCACTTGGTTGAGACCTTTCATCATCACAACAAGTTATAAATCAAAGGCATATCAGTTATCAACACCCAAAGGGGAACCTTTGTAGGAGCCCATGAATAGTTCCCATCTCAAAAAGTTTTATGCCTAAAATCTTTCAAGGTATAGAACCAAAAATCCAAAAAATAAAAAAAAGTCCTAAAAAAATGGTTACTTTGGCAAAAACCTAGCAAACAGGCGTTTAGTGACAACAAAAAAAAAGTAAAAAAATCCAAAAAAAAAGAAAAATGATAAAAAATAGTAAAAAATAAAAATCGTCCTCTAGTGAAAACCACTTCGGTGGCACTTTGGGCAAGTACCTTTGTGAAAACCTAGAAAACATGCACCTTGTGTAAATAAGAACTCTCCATCCATCAAGATCTCTATGGCTTGTTCAACATCATCCCTCCATTTCACTTCTATCATCCATCGCATTCAGGTCCCCATCCATCACTAATCCACTCGCATCTGCACCATAGCTTGGTCCTATTGTCGTATCATGATGCCTCCTAGTACTACTCGGCCCATCCTCAAAGTCAGTTAGTCCTGCCTTTATCGGAGTAGTCTATTGCATCATGTTGGGGGCATATTTTCATCGGATCGAATTCGTGTATGATCTTAAAGTACTCAAAACAGAAAATCTAAAAACATTCAAAACATCAGAAAATCCAAAAACATCAGAAAATCCAAAAAAAAACATCAAAACATATCAAAATCCAAAATATACAAAAACGTCAAAATCCCGAAAACAAGTCAAAAAGTCATTCAAAAAGTCAAAAAATAGGGTTGTCTTGTCGAACTACGTCATCTTTGAGTTTGAACGTAGGCAAGGTTGATCTTTGATCATCCCCTGAGACACTTAGGTCAGTCCTTTAGGAGTCTATCATAATAAACTGACATATCATCATGTATATCATCATTTGTAAATCGATCAAGTCATCGGTCCAAACTACGTGGTCTTTGCGTGTATAACGTAGGCAAGGCTAATCTGTTGATCAACCCCCGAGGCCCCTAGGATAGGTCCTTAGGTTAGTCTCTTGTTCAAAATCTTAGAAAATCCCAAAACATTGGAAAATCAACAATCAAAACATTTGAAAGTTTTAAAAAATACCAAAAATAGCCTCAAAACATTGCAAAACATCAAAAACATCCAAATATTTGAAAATATCCATCTGTCTCACCTCACTTGTACCCACAATAAAAACCATCCATAATAAACTAATCGTCACCCTCAACCTTTGGTGAAAAAGTTAGAAACAAGTCTAGCAATTTAAAAAAGCAAAACTCAAAAATGTCAAGTCTCAAGTTTAAGTCAGTGCATAAGCAAGTTGGTCAATTCTTTGTCTCGATAGTCAATCATCCAAATAGTCCCATATCAATCATCTGATAACATTGTGTCCCAGGATGTATCCTTCCTACAAGGGGCATTATTTATCAGAAAGAATACTTTGAATAAACGAAATGACATGCCGCCATCCACTAACATGTCCTAGGATGCATCCTTCCTACAATGGGCATTATCATTTGGCAATAGTTTCGGTTCCTATCCTTGAAAACAAATTTCCTTTAGGTTAGCGATATTGAAGAACATCAACTTGTTTGTGTGCTTTATCTTTTTCTTTTGACTTATCTTATTATGTTTAGTCAGAGGACCTCTCGATGATATATGAAGGATTTAGAGAGATAGGAATGGGACAACGATTATTATCCTTTTGTCTGTTGTGCTTGTTGAACATTCTTGTAAAATAACTTTGGTGAATACTTTCTTTGTTAGATATGTATAAAGGATGTTTTGGATAGCTTGTTGACTATCGCATTGATTGGTTATACCTTTCCATGTTTTGGTCTGAGATGTTTGAAACTTCTAAGGTACATCCTAGCAAGGTTTTTGTATGTCAAGAGTGAACAAGAATATTCCTATCTATTTTTTGAGTCAAAGTCCATCACACTAAGTACAACGCCATCCTGGTCCTTTATACCTTGATGCATAGTGCTTAGGCATGTTATCAAACATAAAGTAAGTGACCCTTTTAAAATCCCAATCCTTGACAAGCAAATCATCATCTATCTATCATCATCATTTCTCATAAAGTTGGTTGTTGGATCCTCTTGTCATCATCTAATGTCTTCTTTTCCACACTAACATCACAACATGAATATTTAATCATCATCACCAATACATCCATCATACATCCATCATGCATTCATCTTGCATCCACAAACCATCAATATTATGCATATCATCTCACATGCATTACATAATCAACATCATAATATAGATATGTTAGTCTAAGCATCTCATAACTCACCCATTGCATAATCACAACATATCACATCATCAATCTCATCCATCTCACATCATAACATCATTTAAGTTGTTTTGAATAATATAGATTTGTTATTCTAAGCATCTTAAAATCATCTCATTTGCATCATCATCCATAACCATCCATTTTGAATCTCTTTATCATGAGATTGACCCTCAAATCGAATCTTTTCACTCGATCTCTTAAGGGGGAAATGTACCAGTGTACTTTCTGCTGAGGCATCCAAAAAATTATAATTTTTTTGAATTTCGATCACAACAAGTTTATTCTTTGAACCAACACAACAAGTACATTGCTTCAAAGAGGGGAAAAATGTAGACATGCAAAATTAGCATTATGCATTCATTAAGTAAACCAGGCTTCACATGCATCCGCTCATTTAATTAATCAAGTTCACCTTCATCCATTCATGAGATAAATTAAACTTATTAGGTTCATTCCTAAGGTTGTTCCTTTTAATGAAATAAATCAAACATTCATTTAATTAAATCCAAATGCATTTTCCATCCTTTTCTAATTTAAATAAATCAAGTATTTAAATCAAATAAGTCAAAACATCCTAATCATGATTAGGCTAATCTAATCTTGATTAAATTAACCTAACCATCCACTTCCACAAATAAATCAATTTATTGATTTATTAAAATCCCTATTTTCTTTCAACATAGCATCTTGGAAGAATATTCCCCACTCATGCATTTTCAGAATTTTAAATTTTGACATGTTCCCCACTTAGAATTTTAAATTCTAACATATTCCCCACTCATGTATTTTCATAATTTTAAATTCTAACATGTCTCCCACTTAGAATTTTAAATTCTGACATATCCTCCACTTAGCATTTTCAAAATTTTAAATTTTGACATGTCCCCCCACTCAGAATTTTAAATTCTGACATGTTCCCCACTCAAAATTTAAAATTATGAAAGTATTACATGTCCCCCCACTCAACAATTTAAAATTCTTGGCACATTGGCCAAAATGTGCTCACTCCTCAACCAATCAGAAGTTGACAAGTGGCCTCATCTCATTGGCCAATCTCTCATCAAGAAAATATATAAATGGAAGCTTAATCCTCCACAATTTCATCTACATTTTTGATGCAAGGTTACTCTCTTGGTTTGAGAAATAATCTTGCTCTTCACCATTGGCATTTCATCAACTTGAGCTTAAATCAGGATTGGGAAAGGGCTATTTGCTACAATAGAACCAATCCAATATGGAATAGGTATTGTTGTTTTGCTTCTACATATTTATTTGATCTCCTTAGGTATTTGTTAGCATCTTTGAAGCATGAACATTTTTATTTCATAGAGGCATTTGATAGATTTGCATATGACTAACCCATTATTTAACATGCATTTGAGGTTATGAGTGTATTTGCAGATTTTTGGAGCTTCACTATCCTTAGGGAATTAATACTATTCATAATATTACCAATCTAATGGATTTAAATAATTATGTACCCTCTATACATCCATCTACCCTTCATCCTCTTATAATGATTCCTCCTATCATACTATAGTTACCACTTCCATGGGATCCACCACCCATGTCCTACCACCTTTCTCTCCACTAGTATTTTTCTTATCTCCCATCCTTTTATATATGTTCATGTACCATTGTTACTACTAGCACTATCCTATACAGATATGTTCTTCATACCATTCCTCGTTATCCTATGAAAATCAAACCTTATAGTGTAACTTCTCCTTCCATTACCATGTCATTACCTTTCTAGACCTTCCCCTCTTTATACAGTCTCCTTTTTATCCTACACTACTCTTACCACTAATATATCCCTATACCTTGGATATACTATTGAAGATATTTAACTGACTTTCAATATCACACAAATTAGACCCATATTTTTAAACGTAAAATGTGTATAATAAAGCACAATCCATGCTTCCTAATTCAACTTCACTAATATCTATCAAATGAACTTAGGTTCATTACAATAAGATAATCATATAACCATAATTAGTTATCAAGATAATGGTAAAGTTTTCAATAGCCATATTTATCCTTCGACATGCCACCATTAGACATACACATAAGATTCATTAGGAAAAGTGGATGTTTGGATATGTGGATATGTGTCAAAAAAATGTTTTGATAAGATGTGTGTAAGGAAAAAATTGAGTTCAAGTGTTTGATTTATGTCTATATAATAGGTCATAAACTCTAGGGGAATTATTACCACTTTGCACAATATTGCACCATATATATATATATATATATATATATATATATATATATATATATATATATATATATATATATATATATATATTCAAAATGAGGCAAAAAATACAATAGGAATAATATGGATATGCAAATTTTATCATTACATTTTTTTCCACTTTAAGATGCATGTGAAGATTTTAAAATAATCGTGCATCTCAATTTATGTGGTATTCACAAACATGTATGGAAAGTAAATATTTAGACATCAAAAAACATGAAAAAGTGGTTTGTTGTCTTGTGCACAACACATCCTTTTTCTTTTGAGAAAATTATCTATCACTTTGTAAAATCCTTGCTATGTTGAGATTATTTAATTTTTTCCCTCCATATTTGTAGTCCTTTTTATTTCTAGAAATATAATTTATGACATTTTTTCTTAATAAACAACACATGAATAAATTTTACATGGTTGTAAATTTTACACATGCTTGTATGCAATCTCATATATATAGTATGTATGGTTGTGATTACAATGTTTATATTGTACATTTAGATTTGGTTTTATATTATCCTTCCAAAAAAGGTTTGATGTTTATAATATTTTGATTTACCTTTGATTTTGTAGACACTAAATCTCACATACACTCATATCCATACCATGGTCCCCACCCGAACACCTAACATCCACTTATTAAAAAAAATCATGATACCTTAATTCCTACACTTTATCAAAATAAAATTAATTTTTCTTTTCAGACCTAAAACGATCAAGGCCTAAACTAATTAAAATATTTATTGTAAAAATTTCCATAGTAAAGTACAAAATAGAGAGGGGCATTTCAACCCACAAATCATGAAAGTGTAGGGAAAAAACCAAGATACCCATCAAATAGGATTGTAGCAATCATATATAGACACAATTGATTAAGAAAACCTACCATAAATGAAAAAAAACCTAAAAAGAAGACATATATTACATATTTTTTGAGTGCCCATATATTACATATATATAGCAAAAACTAGCAGAGGGTGAGGGACATGAGTGAGGAGAAACAACATTTCCTTATGTGCCTCCATTGTTTCTCCATACAATAGAGTGCCCAATTCTATTTTATGTCCATTTATTGTATTATCCACTAAAGATTCATCCCTTTCTTGCAAGGTTCATTTCAAAGAAATTCAAACACAAAGGAAACTAGAGTTTTCCTCTAAAACTTTGTGTCTAAACAAACACCCAACAAAATATTTTTCATTATGTAATTTATCATCTTGAATGGCATTGTTTAGAGAATGGTCCAAAAAGAACTTATAAAACATAATCCACTACAAACTAAGCAACTAAACCATACTTTTGAAGATCCATACCATTAAACAAAAATAAAGACACACCTAAGAGAGAGACATTAACTAGAGAGTTTCATATAGAATTTGGTCACCTACGGTCACCCAAATTACTAACTCCACACACCAACAATCAATCTTGAAAATTTTCTTCAGCATTTTGAAAAAAAAGTCCCAAACTCTAAATGTACTCCCTTTTTGGGATGGGATGAATGCTCTCCTATTGATGAAATCGGCCTCCATTGTTACTCGAGTAGAATAAATTAACCAAATATTTTAAATGAATCATTCTCTCACAAATATTGAAATAAATTAAAATAATTCCAAGTAAATCTATTATTCCTAGATAATTCAAAGAAAATTATGATAAATTAGTTTATATATCAATCAAATTATTTAACATATTTAATCAAATTAGATAAAAATTGAAAAATAATTCAATCAATTCATTGATCAAAATAATTAAGAAATTTCATTAAATAAATAAATTAGTTAATTAGGTAATAATAGTAGCCACATTTTAATTGGGTTAAACTCATGGTACATGATCAAATCCTAGCAATTTATCCATCATATAAAAAATCTATAAATTGAGATAAAATCCATCATTTTATCGTCTCAATTTTGAGCAAGTATATTTTATCTAGTTGGGAAATAAATGTTTTATCATTTGCAAGATATATTCATTTGTCAATATGTATTTCATTATAATTCTAGTTCATTTTTTGTGTAATTCATCTTTTCACTCTATTAGAGGTGATTTTTTAATTCAATTTGAAGTCTACATTTATTTTCCTCAATGTCTCATTTATTTAAATTGAATGCTTACAAATTGACATGCTTGGTGGGATGCAAACCCACAAATGCTTGGTTACATTTTATATTTTATACTATTAAAGTATTTGATTTATGCTTTATTTGTTATTTAATCTATGTTGATCACATTTTTCTATAGAAAAATTTGATTCTTGCGTTAAGAAAAGAGAATTTCATTATTTTTAATGTTTTTATTGGAATAATGTTTGAGATTCACGAGCTTATTTTCTAAGGAGTTGAGTGGTTGGTCTATTTCTCTCTGATTTAGTTCCCAATACAAGAAATACAAGAAATATAACTATATATCATGCACATCATCAACATACACATAAAATATCACACCCATCATCAACACAACTACAAGAAATGATCCATACCTATGAGCATCCGAATACAAGAAATATAACTATATATCATGCACATCATCAACATACACATAAAATATAACACCCATCATCAACACAACTAATAGTTCCCATATCATATTATCTATGTTCTCATACAAATGTGCCTTCAAATACATCAAAGCACTCATGAGTAAATCTACTCTATAGAGCATACACACAACTAAAAAGGTGCCCCTAAGGTATTTGTCTCCTATATCTATCCTCTTCACCTATCCTTCTCTATGGATATGTTCCACTCATATCTACCACCCTAAGGTGATCCATGTCTCAATCCTTGTCAAGATCACTCCTCCTCTCTAACTTTATCCTTTCTCAATGAGCTAGATCTATCACGGCTACTCCTCAAAACACCTACATTTAAATATTAAAAAAATGTTTAATAAATCATACAACATTGATTAAAACTAACTAAACTCTAATTATATTAAATCTATTTTCCTCCAACGTTAAAAATAATTTTTAATTGATCTAGTTGAAGGAGATCCATGTCAAGATATAGTGAAAAACTATGGGCATAACAATTATATATATTTTTAACATATATAATATGTATGGTTGGATTAGTGAGATGTTTATAACAAGTATGAAATGAAGTCAAACTTTATTAGATTTGATTCTTAATATGAGATATTTATTTTGCTTTCCAATCTATAATTTTTTGATGTTCTTGGCTATATAATTGAAATTCATTTATGTTAACAACTATTAGATTAAATATTTTTATCCCCAATTATTTTCAAATAATTTTATAATTTGATCTTTGTATTCTTATTCTCTCTTTCATCGTTTCATTTAAAATTTGAACCATTTAAGGATGCTATGTTATAGATTATAGTTGTCTTCCAATTATTTTTAAATTGTTAATTGTATGAAAACATTATTGATGAGTAGATGAATTATTACAAGTTCTATTTTAGATTTTTATTCTCTTTATCTAGATATATTATTTACCAAAGCCTCATTACTTTTTTAGGTCTACTATATATATATATATATATATATAACATGGAAAATACAGATCATGTTCCACCTATGCCAGATTCTTTGTTTGCAAATACTAGTAATGAGATAAAAAAATTGAGAGATTCATTAGCACAAGGTGCAAACCTGGGGATATATAGTGAACCATGCATGTTAATATTGCATAGTCTAGAAAAGCTAAAAGATGAACTTGAGAGGACTAGTGCATATTCCCCAGATAGAGTGACTGCTATTCTTTCCTGCATGTGGGAAGAAGTACATGGTGACATTTCCCTTAAACAAATACAAGATAGTGTCACCAAAGAAATGATAAAAGACACTTGTTTTCCATTTTATCAAAATGTGCATAAGGTTAGGGGATACTAGGTCACTAGATGTTTCGATCATGCTATGGCCTCATTGATCTACCCACGATTTCTCATAGCACATGGTCTATACCCAAACAATGACTAGATTCCATTGTATTTTGTTCAATAGTTATATATTGAGGTCCATTTGGGCCTCAAAGTTAACTACCTGGACATTCCACCATATGTTGGTCAGGGGCATGGTAGGATTGCTGATAGGCCCACCTATCATTGAGTAGATAGACCACCCCCACTCTTTAGGGTATTTGTTGGTGACAGGTCTCCTGCTCTCACCCCAGCTCTAGCCCCCATAGTAGATGAGGTTGTCCTTGCTTCCCAAAAGGAAGCAATTGACACTATAGGTTAAATTGCATTTGTCACCACTAGGATATCTGATGATCGTGTAGGTTAGTATTTGATATCCAAACATTCCTGATCCACACCATTTTCAACACAGTGGACCACCATGGATCCTTTTATAGTGGCTGGCATCCCTACTCCTACACAACTTGATGTACTTATAGGAGATATGTCACACATGACTCTACATTATTTGGCTGAGGACCTGTTGGAGGCATATACCCACTTGCATCAAACAATGGGATTAGTATAGAGCATGTTAGAGACCATTTGAGATGCAGAGGTCGTTCAGTTCCAGGATCCCATCACTCCGAGCTGAGCACTAGTGCACATCAAGATCCACCTACAGTTCATACTATAGCTACATAGACTATGGGTTTTATGGATATGTTGATTGGTTTTGGTTCATCATCACTAATGCCATCTCACCTTCATAGTCTTCTACATTCATCATGTATGGCACAACATGGGATAGATCAGATGGATGTAGATGTTGATTCATCGCTTGATCGTTTGGTGCATATGGTGGAGGTGACTATTTTAGAGGACTTAGGTTATCCGATATCAGATGATGTGCATGTATGTGTGCATATGCATGTTTCAATTCTTTTTTCATTATTTTTAAATTTTTTTTTAACTAGATATTCATGTAAGTTGATATATATGTGTATATATATTGTTACAAGTGGACATACCTCATATCACTCCTAGCCTTGGTCCAAATCATGTGCATGATCGATGTGACTCTGTGGATGAATTTGCTATCAATGGACATGTGAGTTTTACATTTTTATATAATCACACATGTATATGTACATGCAATATATATTTATGCATACATAGATCTAGATTGATATTTAAAAATACAATTTCATTTAAAAATAACTTTCATAAAATTTATTTAATATAAATTATATGTATTTAACACATCTTGTACACAATTTTATTTGCAGGGCTTAGCACATCCATCAGAGCATGACCGTTCTCATTCAGATGGCCATTCGTGTAGGAGTAAACATTCATATTAGGCCATGCATTCTAGATTTATGATCTTTACCACATGTATTTGATTATATGATGATCTTTAATAGTATTTTATATTTGATGATCTCTAACTTACATTTGCTTATATGATATTCATACATTTGCTTATTTGTTGATCTTTAGTATTCAAAATTTGATGATCTTTAATTTACATTTTTCTTTTATGATATGTACATATATTTTCTTATATGATATATACATACATTTGCCTCTTTGATTATAATACGTGTTATGTTTATATGTATTGAATCCCTTTACATATATGTACATGTGTTTGCTTATGATTTTAGCATGTTTACACCTAATATATGTATGCATTTGCTTTAAATATTCAATATACATACATGTTTTCTTATTTTATGATCTCTTACAACTTACATTTCCTTATATTCAATATACATTTGATCTCGAGTAGAATTTTAGGGAATTCAATGCCACTTTATAATCAAGTTCATTCATGTTGATCACAATAAATATTTTTTTAAAAATGACTTAAGCAACATGAACCATTGAGTTGAGAACAAGATATAATCTTTTTGACAAGTAGCTTGAAATTAAATTCAAATTATATCGACCTATTATACGTTTTTTGCAAGTAACTTGAAATTGAATTCAAATATGATTAAGAAAATTTAATTCAAATTATACCACTATTATACATTTTTGACAACTAACTTGAAATTCAATTCAAATATAATTAAGAAAATTCAATTCAAATTATACCTCTAATATACATTTTTGACACTTTAATAGAATTCTAAAATTACTAGATATGTTGTGCATACCTATGAATTAAATAACAAAAAACTCTACAATGAAATAACTTGTTTGTTTACTACTTTATTCATTTAAACTAGGATCTAATTATTACATTTACACTTGAATAATTTTGATTCACTTGGAATGCAGATTTTGGAGAAATTTTTTCACATTTATCAAGGAGGCAAATATTAGAGCTCGACAACTTTTCATTTTTATCAATCAAGGAAAAATTTGGAGGATAATTTAACTAAGTTGGTAGAGGACTTGTTTAGAGTCATCTTTAAGTTGAAGAAGAAAATGGGACAACAAAGAAAAAGAAAAAATGCATCTCAACGAAAATTGTCAAAAGAAGAAGGACAAAAGAGGTGTGATCAAAACTTGGAAAATTATCATAGAAAGAAACAAGGTACATGTGTGTTTCTTCTCTCTCTCACTCTCAAGTGTGTGTTTAGTACTTTTACTTTGAAGTTTTCTAACCATCATTGCACTTATGACTACAAATAATTTTAAATGTCCTCAAGTCATCTTGGTCATGCAAGTTGCAATGTTTATATGATCCTTGACTCCAATTCCTTAAGCCAATTCTTTTTATTTCAATATTTGTGTTTTGTGTCTTTGATCTTTTATTTTCATCACTTCAATGTTCTCAAATTATTGTTATGTTTTATGCTCTAGGGATTCCTCAAGCTAGAGTCGAGCCAAATCTAGATATTGGATCAAACGAATCCATTGAAGAACACATGGACCTTGAAGTTAGGGAGGAGACCCAAGTTCAAACAATGTTTGTTGGAGAGGGGTCAAGATCACTTCCTTCTACTGGTATGGATGAGCATATAAAACTAGCACAAACTTATCTCACTTATAGCTCATCATGTTTTATCAGTTTGTTTGCTTGCATACATAAACTTCACTTATATATTTAACATCATCTCTCACTTTTTTTTGCAAAATATTTTGTGACACATGTGTAGTAAGGGCTCAACAAGTAGGAAGTTTTCATGCTCAAGTCGAGTCAAATCTAGACATTGGATCAAATGAATCCACTCAAGAATGCATGGTCCTTGAAGATAGGGTGGAGGCACAAGTTCAAACAATGCATGTTGGAGAGGGGTCAGGATCACTTCCTCCTACTAGTATGGATGAGCAAATAAAACTAGCTAAGAAGGTGGGGAAACAAATTTCTCATAGAAATTTAGATCATTTACTTGAAATGGATATGGAGAAACTCAAATATTATGCCAACTAGCCTTATAATAAGAGAAAGAGGTCAATGACTAAATCTGTAAATGGAATGATCAATCATTCTTTCAATCATCTTGATACACTTGAAAAAACCCAATTGTTATCACATTTACTTCTTTGTGATGAGCTCAAAGAGTCATTACAATTGTTGGGTGTCCATTCAGCATCAAATAAGAAGAAACACATGGGATTACAAAAGGATATTGTTCAAAATGTTAAAAAGTGTTTAGATTCCATTGGGAAAGGATCTTGAGCTATGGATAAGGCCAGTACAAGAAGGGTGATGTTTACATCTATTGTACATCAAGATATAGCAAGAAAAATAAAAATGTCAGCACTTTCAACTGAAATTGGTTATAGTATAACCACATTGATAATATATGAGAAAAAGAGAAAGTTTTTGGATGAGAGTTTAGAAGGAAATTGGGAAATTATGTGTAGAGCTCCCCATTCTGACAGGATTGGAGATGTTGTTAGGAACTTGGTCTCAGGTTTTTAGCATGATCAAACTTGTCCATCATCAAATACTAGAGATGTTATGAGATATAGGATTGGATCTAGTATTTATGAAAATCATATCAAACATTGGCTAGACATAACACAATTTGAGATGTATATGAACTTTTGTAATGCATATCCTCATATAAAGATTGGGAAAACAATGTTTCAAAGGTTAAAGCCATATTATGTGAAGATAAACAAGTTTTTTGAAACTTGTGGTTGTTGTTATCATATTGAATTTGATCTCTACTATCAGGTGTTTCTAAAGATGAGAGAAGAAAGATGCGGGTTTCAAAATGCACCTCGTAAGCAAGCAAGTTTGTTAATAAAGTCTATATTATGTGATCATGAAAATGGACCTCAAATAAATTGCATAAAAGGAATTTGTGAGACATGTGGAAATTTGGCTAAATTTCCTTCAAGAATTGAGGATACTGACCTAACAAAGATAGTAAATGGCAAGAGGTAAGTACTATTTTGAGAGAGTTTATTTGTTTAAATTTCTCATAGATCAAGTTATTTGGATTCTCTTTGATGTAATGTCTCATTGATCAAGTGTGGTTTATTAGTTATTCACATATTTTATTGACATAGGTACAATTATGTAAAGTTGCAAAATTTTTTTGGGAAAGAATCCACAAGGTTGAACTATGTACAAGAGCAGATTCCCATTGGAAAATTTATGGAAGATTTTCAAAAATTGATACGACCATACATACATCACTCATTTTTTGCTGAGTGGCAAGCACAACAATTCCAAACATTGAGACATACTTTCCCACATGGAAGAGTTCTATCAATAGTTGAATTTGCAGAAAATTACTCCTTTTTACATAAAAGGAGATTCAATCAGAGTATTACTTTTCAAAGTAGATCATTATTATGGTTCATGTGTGTTATCAACATGCACAATCAAAATTGGATAGTGTTGAGAGTACAGATGAAGAATGATTCATTAAAAAAAAAATCACTTTTATATTAGAGAGTGGGCATGGAAAGGGTGAGCATGATGGAGCAGAAGCTTGCATCAAATGAGCTTTAAGAAAGCATCAAATGAGTTATCCAGAAGATCGTCTAGACAATGCACATGATGTTGTTAAATGGTGCAAGAAACACTAAAGTTGCATCAAATGTGGTCAGCACATCTTCAGGAACAAACCGACACATTCCACATAAAGTGTTTTGGGAGATATCAGATATGTATAAATTGCATCAAATCAAAAATTTAAATTTATTTAAATTTAAAATATATATATATATATATATACATATTTATTCACATATGTTTTTTGTTGTACATATGTATCTAGGTGGGGATAGAATATCGATGCATGGATTCGAGAGGGTAGAAAAAACAAGATGTTTGCATTGTGTTAGGAGTTCAAATAGTCACCATGAATGGATATTAGACACAAGGGATTACTCTTGTTTTTGCACTGAGTGCATTGAGGGAAACTTTAATTATGCATGCAACAATCAAGAACTTGGATAAGTTGGTAAATGGGATACAGTGCCACTAGTTGTTTCAGAAACATATGATGAAGACGAGGAAGAAAGATTTGAAGACATTCCTTTGATTTCAATTGATTATGACCATATTTTAGGATTGGTTAGAAAAGGTACATGTGTAAGTTTTCAATAATTTAATTATTATATATATATATATATATCTAGTTAATGATCTTTAGAGACATTTCTAATTTTTTTAGATTTTTGTGGAAATTTGGTGTATAGGAATAGCGAGCCTGAAAACATCCGAAGGTGTTAGGTATTATTTATTGTGTTGCACAGAAGAGGAATAAGCTAACAAAACCTGAAACAAGTGATGGAATGTTATTTCCCATAGGTGAGTTTAATTTAAAATTTTATATGCATTATATTCACATGTGAACATTACATTATAAACATTAAATATATATTGTACAAACATTATGCACGAAAATATTGCACACGTTCATATGTCTTACCTTAGATTCATGTTTACCATGCAAGGTTCTGTTGTAGTACAAGGGACATATCTAAAACAAGTCAAAGTTTTTTAGCATGGGATTCATTTTGTTGACTATCAACCTGATAACAAGGTATATCAATATAGTCACTTAATAATTGTTACCACTCTACATCTTCATGCAGTTCCACATGCATGTGGAAGAAGAAAATGGAGACTAGATAGTGATGATCATCAAAAATTCTACATGTTATTGAAGAGTAGGCTGAACCAGAATCTATGACTTAGATTATATCCATGGTTTTCAAGTTCTTGTAACACTATACATGTTCAAATGAGAACTTAGAGTAACTTGTACATAGTTGTAAATCATTTTGTGTAAATTACAATTATATGTACATATTTGTTCCATGGAAAATTATTAAGTTCAAGAATGTTTATTAGCATCATCTCTCACTTTTCTTTGGTTTGCATGTAAACCCATATTATATGCTTTCAATCCTTATTTGAAGCGTGGTGATTTTTAAAAATCATTTTTCTAAATTACAATTATATACAACTTATATTTTGCTTCATGGAAATA
>VDFB02251977.1:231839-279618 GCA_007258455.2 Sequoia sempervirens | reverse complement strand
TTATGAGTGGAAAATCTCTAAAACGGTGAAAAATCCACTCTCAATAAAAGCTTTATTAGGCCATTCTAGCCAACACCTTGTTGTTTACAAATTGTGTGTCTCACTAATGACACAACAAGCCTCACTAGTTGGGATGTCACTGATCACATACAAGCCTCACTGGAAAAACAGTATGTCTCATTCACACACAACTCCAATCTAAATATAGGAAAAAGTAGATTACAGAGGGTTTCTCTGTTTCACTTCAAACCAATGTTCAAAAAAATATTTAACAAATCTTATCAAGACCTTTTAGCACCACTCTTACATGTAGTCATCTTATATACAATCATCAAAACCATACTCAAATATGTCACAACATACTCAAATCTATCTCTATAAAAACCATACTCAGACCTATCACAACATACTCAACTTGAAATTCTTCTTGCATACATAGAAAATCATATCATTACGAGACTCCTTTCACTATGATGATAATTATTCATATACAAAAATTGAACACCAAACAAATGAACATCTTCACATCCAGAAAACTATCAAACACATCTACATTCCATCTTAACTTCAACTCATCCGCAAATCACCTGTAATCATGCTTTTATGTCATACTAATATCTACAAAGATAAGGTTTCATAAAATTTAGCACATCCTATTATGAGAGGAATGAGCACATATGATAAACCCAAAGAAAGAGCACCTTTCTTTCAGTCGCATTCAATATATAAGGTCACTAAACCTGTGTAGTGCAGTCATAAAATAATATATTGAAACTCTATTTTTCAACCCTCCATTTCCGTTAATATGCTTGATGCACATACATATTACAAAGTCTTCAGAAACCTCTATATTTGCACCCAAACTATAGTAATACATGAATTTAAATCATATCAAAGAATTGACAACCCATTGATTTAGTCTCCTTCTCTATATCCCCTCTTCATAAAGCATCATCTTGAATTTTTAGAACAAAACTGTGATATCTACTCTTATCATATAGCCCTCTCAAGTTATGCTATTTAAATCTTCCTTTCTCTTTACAAAGCATGATATCACAATCTTCAATGTATTCTCCTAAATCTCATACCATCATTTTTTTTAAATGAAACCTCTCAATAAACACATCTCTTCATATTTTGAATTATATTTCCAAAACTGTTGCTTACTACCAACATACAAAAAGACATGCCAAAGCCTATCAAATTGCATACTTTTCAACTACTCATTAGAAGTTGAACAAATTTTAAATCTCATTCATCGATCTTTACCTCCCACCACAATACTAATTAAATACTATCCTTTTGATCTTTATTTAAGTAGTTATAAGATATGATCAAAACTTGTTTGGCTAATTCAACTAAAAACATGATCAGTTGAATAATTAATTTAAACCCTCAAACTTATAACTTAAAAATTCTTTAACTTGCTATAGCAAGTCACCTTCCAAATAGAACAAAAAGTGTATTTTATTTGAAGAACTTTGCAACACTTAAACCCTAATGCCCTTTTTGAGACAATAATAGACCTAGGGTTTTAGATAAGACAAGAGTCTTAGGTTATGAAGTATAGAAATATCAATAGTCAGAACTATAGATGAATAGAGAAAAATTGTGTTTGATTTATGATCTCTGTTAGTCACCATATATTACTAGTTCCTTCTCATGAAGCAAGCAACTCTGTCAGACTAAGTTTGATCAAAAATCCTTGTCATGAAGCAATCTTTCATTGAATAATCAACACCATGAAACCTTTGAATGAGAAAAATCCTTTGCAGTAACACTAGAAAGTAAATGATACATGAGAAATGAGTAGATGCATGAACATGAATCTTGATCAAAAAACCTATTGTCACCTTAGGCATCATCACAGTTGCATCATCAACAACAAGTACTTTCACTTGAAATGAAGGAAAAATAACATCAACATCAACACCAACTTGAGATGAAGAAACAAGGTCCTGACTTGTATCTTTCACCTTTGACATGTATCAACACCTGATTGATAAAGAATCTTTGAAGCATCATGAACAATAAACCTTTGATATCAATGACAAAACAATGCCACTTCCAAAAAATGTAAAATAGAACAATTAGGTTTTCCCAATAGTATGATCATATTTAAAACTAAAGGATAATATTTAAATAGTCTAGTAAATATTTGTTTCAACATGTTTTCAATTTCCTCATTAACCATGAAAGCTATGTTGGGATGCATTTTATCATCTTTTGCTTTGATGGTTCAACATTAACTTCAAAAATATTGTTATAAATTATAATGAGTACCTAAGGCATCTAATATCTTCATATGAAAAATCAATTCCCCATAATCATTAAATTGACTACTAAACATTTTTTATAATTTTTTTTAATCATTTACTAGTTTTAGGATTTTCTATGATCATTTTTATCCATATAAATATTAAAACTTTATCCAATAATAAGTTTATGTGTATCTTCATTAAGATGTTCAAAAAATGGTATTTTAGAAACATTTATAGGATCTTAATCACTAGAGAGTTAGTTTCCTGAAAGAAAAATAATTAAACTTAAACATACAAGGAAAAAATCTATCAAGAAAATCCTCATAGATACATAAGTATTCTACAAGAATTTCATCAGTAAACCACAAAACTAAAGGAGGAGTATTATAAATTAAAACATAATGGACTAATAAAAACTATATATGATTACTCATTGCCCATTAAGATGTAAGTAGTATTTATTTTGTTACTTTTAGAATGTTTTTTATTAATGTTAAACAAGTTTTGAAGGGTACCTGAAACCCTGAACAAAAAGGAATATTGGTAGTAAAGATAAAGCAGTGGACTGCCCACCCAAAAAACCAAAAAACAAGTTGATTACCAAAACATCAGCAGACCATTAGTGAAACCAACAAAAAAAACAAAGACAACAGAGAAAAACAAATGGCCATTAGAGAAGTTCTTTGAGAATCCTTGCCACTTTTATGTCCTTTGACACCAACCTATCATACATATCCATGATGTCTTCCACATCGTGCCTAGGGACAGTCTTTCATTTCTTAGTTTACTCTGAGTACACACACTTGGTCCAACTCCCCAATCTGTGGTTTGCATTTCCATGACGACACTCTCCCTCCTTTCCTTGCTCACGTGCTCATCAAATAGTCCTCTACTCATCCAATCTTTATCCTTCTGGTTGAGAAAAAATAAAACTTCAACTAAAGCCTCCAACTTCTCCCTACTAAGATTAATGATCATGTCCATGTCCTTACAAAATTGCCCATTATGCTTTTCCAGCAACACCAATCTTGGCCCATAGTCCCTTTTTCAGATCAGCCAACTTGTCCACTAGATAGCCAATACTAGAATTTAACAACTTGGCCAAACCAAAGATGGTGTCCTCCTTAAGATTGTGCAAGGTGGAAATATTACATTGGGAAATAGTGTCATGCTTATTGTGGAGGTCTTGCACCTCTTGAACCAACCACATCAGTAAATTAAAAGAAATGGTTGTCCCTTCTTTCACCATACTAGACGCTTGTGAGAAGTCCATAGCCCCTTAAATGAACCCCTTCCCTAATGCCTAGTAGGAGGATAATGTTCTAATTTAGTTAATGTTCACTAGGTTGGAATATTTAATGTTTTTTAAACCAAAATATTTACCATTATTTAATAAAAAATAAGATTGAAAGTTATCTGGAATATTGAATAGCTAATTTAAAAGAAAGTGAACCATTAAATAGAATCAACATTAAAAAATTTACATATATGAGTAATATCATCTTTATTTATAAGAGTGTCCACATGAATAAAAAAAGGTGTTCAACAATGCATACTAGAAACCATATCTTAGAGAGAGCTTGTCGACTTTTTATCAAGTATCTTGTACCACTCATCACATGATAGTGTCAAATCAAGAGAATACCTAATCATTATTAATAACAAAATAAAAAATAGACAAGTTTATAAAATTATATAAGGGTATCATAGGTGTAATCAAATAATTTTTAGAGGTCAAGATATATCCTTTCTCAATCAATTGAGAAAAATGATAAGTATTATCATAAGTTGAAACTATAGACCTTTTATTATTATGAATGAAATTTAATTTTGATAAAAAAATATAAGGTACAACAACTATGGAGTCAATTTGTAAGGATTTAAATCATATAGTTCACATTTATTATAATTCCTTTTGCACTATTTTTTTTTTGTGGCCTCTTAGAAATTATAATGGTGCACTTACATTCCAAGGAATTTCACAATTAAAATGTTTGTGCTTCCTACCAAACTAACTACTCTTAGATATTTTAATGACATATTTTCCCATTTGTACTTCTAATTAAATTCACCTCTAGCATCCTCATCTTGCCTCCATAATTGTTTTTTGAAAAAGGAACCTATTAGGTTGTTTCTCTTCATCATGACTCTTTTGGATACAAACTTATTGAAAATAATCTAATGTTGAAGCTCTATACTAATAAAAAATTCATGAGGCTAATGTTTGTAGTAATAATAGTTAATATAATCTTAATTATAATTAAATATGTCCACAAGATACCTCTCTTTTATCTTATCATTATATAAAAAATCAAAGATGTATCTATTGGGAGTATTTGCACTTTGATCAAGTACATAACAGCCCTTAGTTTTCTTCTAATGTGTATGTATGCTAATAGAGGTGGATTAGAATGAAAGGTAATACATGAATATGTCTAGACATAATAGTTAACATATAGTGTGTACAAGAACAAAGGATAAACCATGAGTCAGATAAACTAATCCCATATTATCCTTGAGAAGAATATAAAAAATGTATCAAATTCATTAATAATTCATAATATAAATAATATGAATCAAACTATTTAAAAGGATGGCTATTCAAATGAAGTCCAAACTTACTAATCAATAAGGTATCATGATATAAAAAAATGCAATTAGAAATATAAATAATTTAATATATGATAAGGTATTAATAGTAGATAAAAATTACCATTTAGCAATTTCCTACTAAGAGTAATAATATAATAATTTAATGAAAAATAAATTGTAAGGAAATACCAATTTCGAATGCTAAAATATAGAGCCAAAACAATAGAAAGCAAAAAAAAAAAAAAACAATGAATCCAAAATGTACACTAATATGCACCTTGGATTAGAGCTAAAGGGATGAAGGAAATAAACCCTTACCATACAAACCTTTGTTAACCTTGGTGATCTTCTCCATATTATGGTTGATGGTTGATGTAAAGTGTAGTGATGAATCTTTTAGCATAATATTTCCATCAAATCACCATTCTTCAAAATGGATTGGGGATGGTTTTATTTATAGATTTCTTGTAGATTAATGGATTGAGATTAGGGAAACATACAGTGAAACAAGGATGATTTGCGCTACTATAATGCTCTAAAATTGATACTAGAAAGCTCTTATAAATTCTCCATAAAGATCATAATCATTCTTGAAACACAAACTTTGTCTTTTCTAAATGAATGTGTAAATTCATTTAAATACAATAGTGCTCAAATAATGGAAGCATATACTAGATTAGGTCCCAATGACTGGTAAAATGATTACCAATGAGTACATTTAAAATTTGAATTTTAAAATGCAATTTTTGATTTATAAATATAAAAATAGTGTAAATGAAACATATGTCCACAAATTTTCTTTACAATAATAAATACAAAACATAAAAGCCAAAAAACAAATTGTTGTAATATTCTAAATAATTTTATATAAAAATTTATAACTATAAATTAATTATTCCATTTTAAGCATTCCCAAAATGGCATGGTTACTTATGAATTTTTTTTTTCTATTTATATCTTTTAATAAAGCTTTTCTTACCCAAGAAAATGGGGTGCCTAGACCGCTTTCATCAATTTAAGGAGGCTTCAGCCATAAAAAGTTGCAGCTCAAGTTTTGAATATTCAGTAATTTTTTATTTCAGTCATTTGTATTGTCTTTTAATTATTGAAAGATAGCTTGTTTGTATCTCTTTCAAGTATCAATTGAGAGCTTAATTATGTCATAGTTTTAGAAAGTGTGAAAGGGCGGAACGACGAGATTTTCACGCCTGGACCCTACTTCATTCTGCTCACAAAGTCTGGGAAATCTGTTCTTTCCAAAAGGTGAAGACATTTTCTTGACCTGGTGGCAGGGCCATTTGAAGGATGAAAGACATACGAATCTTCGCCCACATGACAAGAAGAAATATGAGAGAGACGCAATGAATACTGTCGATAACACTTCGCTTTCATTCAGCTGTGATCCTTTTTTCCGTAGAAATATTATTTACCATCTGAAATGATATCTTCTACAGTTGATTCCCACTTTCTTTTTTCTCCACTATCGACACGGAAGCTTCCTTATGTCGACATTGTTTACGTTTTTATTTATATTATCCAGCATTAAAACCTTGCGAACTGCGTTTGAAGTTTCCGTAAGGAATTGTGTCTGCCCACGACATGCAAGCCACAATTGTCATGGAAGACAAATGGATTGACTACTGTTGATAAGGCTTCCAACTACACCCCACACACCTCAACTGGAATCTAATTTTCATTTGATATATTGTCGATATCGTTATCTTCTAACATACTTTTCCTTTCTCTTCACTGGATAACACCTCTAAAAGTTGACGAAATATAAGGGAAGCTTCACTGTCCTTACCATCACGTCACTCTTACTTTTATTCATTTTTTTTTTTATTAAAATGAAACGAAATAAACAATTAGGTAGGATTTTTTTTTTATAAAGGATTTTAAATAATCTATCAGTTTGTTTATGTTCTATGTTGATATTTTTTCGCTGAGAGTCAAAGATAGAGGGGTATCCATTCCGTCAAAATGATTGAGGGTCTTGACCTTATCTCTTATATCATACCTTGAAGAGTTTAGAAACTTTGTGAACGGCATAATCAAGAAACATTACCATCATGCTCACTAATTGTACTCTACCACTCGAACTACAACCTTTTGGTGGGTAAGATATTTAGACTATTTAATACTTATACTTAAAAAACTATCTATTAAAAGTTAATGAATTTTTTTTTTTCTTCACAAATGACTTCATTTTGAGGAATGATGTCTAAAATTAGTAAATGTACTTCAAAATTCAATGGGCATCGTAATAGCTATGATATGCATATTTATAAATTCTAATAAAAGTAGGTGTGAGAGGTTTCAGTAGTTCTTTAAATGTAATTGAAGTCTTGGAAGAGAAATGATTCTGCGTAGAATGTGATACAATTATTTGTAGATTAGAATTGAGTAAATGCTAGAATTCTTAATTTAACTATGATATAATTAAAATTTTGGAGGAGAGAACATTTTAGAGTATGATTAGGTTAAATTAAGTAAATTGTCAATTGCATAAGGTGTGAAGAAAGAGATGAACATTAAGTTTCAATTGAATTAAAAGGGTCCCAACACAATTTAGTAGCTGCCACTTTTTAGCATTATTCTGTAATTAATATGAAATTTTTCAATATTTATAAATTCATTTAATTATACTAAGAAAAGTATTAGGAACATAAGGATTATGTAAACTAAAAATTTCTAACTCTTTTTTTTTTTAGTGTAGTTTCAATTTATAATTTCTCTGAATATTAGAAAATATGCAAATAAAATTTTATTAAATTTCAATAATTCTTTATCGTATATGAACATTTTTTTATAACATTTTATAATAACACAACTTGAACATCAAATAGAATATTTTCTTGATTTTTGTGGGCATTCATCTTAACTCCAATATCTAAAGAGATTTTTTTTGTGAACTTATATTGAAATTCGAATTTATAACTAAAAATTAAATTGATATTATTACAAATTTGAGATCTATATTTTATTGTAACACATTTTTTTTATATTTTATTGTAATACATTATATATATATATATATATATATATATATATATATATATATATTATATATATATATATATATATATATATATCAACTGTCACGGGTTAGATCGGCGCACTGCCTACACACACTTTTTTCGTCCAACGAAGTTCCAACCTCATACAGCACTGGCAAACCTTATTTGCGACTCCCTTCCGAACAATGGGGTGGCTGGGCCGCTTTCATCAATTTAAAGAGGCTTCAGCCATGAAAAGTTGTAGCTCAAGGTTTGAATGTTCATAATTATTTATTTCAGCCATTTGTATTGTCTTTGTAATTATTGGAAGATAGTTTGTCTTGTATCTGTTTCAACTATCGATTGATAGCTTGATTATGTCATAGTTTTAGAACGTGTGAAAGGGCGGAACGACGAGATTTTCGTGCCTGGACCCTACGTCACGCTGCTCACAAAGTCTGGGAAATCTGTTCTTTCCAAAAAGTGAAGACATTTACTGTCCTGGTAGCAGGGCCATTTCAAGGATAAAAGACATGCGAATCTTCGCCCACCATGTGACAAGAAGAAATATGAGAGACGGAATGAATACGCTTGATAACATTTCCGCTTTCATTCAGCTGTAATCCTTTATTCTGTAAAAATCTTTACCATCTGAAATGATTTCTTCTTCAGTTGATTCCCACTTTCTTTTTCCTCCACTATCGACACGGAATCTTCCTTATGTTGACATTGTTTACGCTTTTATTTATATCATCCAGTATTAAAACCTTTCGAACGGCGTTAGAAGTTTCCGTAAGGAATTGTCCCTGCCCACGACATGACAACTACAATTTTCATGAAAGACAAATGGATTGACTACTGTTGATAAGGCTTCCAACTACACCCCACTTTTTCCCTCCGCACCTCAACTGGAATCCATTTTTCATTTGATTGACTGTCAATATCGTTTATCTTCTAACATAATTATCCTTTCTCTTCGCTAGATAACACCTCTAAAAGTTGACGAAATGAAAGGGAAGCTTCACTGCCCTTACCATCACGTCGCTTTTACTTTTATTCATATTTATTTTATTAAAATGAAATGAAATAAACAATTAGGTAAGATATTTTCTTATAAAGGATTTTTCTATGTTGATTATTTTTCGTTGAGTCAAAGATAGAGGGGTATCTATTCCGTCAAAACCATTTAGGGTCTTGACCTTATCTCTTATATCATATCGTAAAGAAATTAGAACTTTGTGAATGACATAATCAAGGAACATACCACCATGGTCACCTATTGTACTCTACCACTCAAACTACAACACTTCGGAAGGAAAGATATTTAGACTATTTAATGCTTATACTTGATAAACTATCTATTAAAAAACAATGAAAATTTCATTCTATTTGTTTCACAAATGACTTCATTTCGAAGAATAATGTAGAATGGGTAAATGTACTTCAAAATTCAATAGGCATAGTAATAGGTATGATATGCATATTTATAAATTGTAACAAAAGTAGGTTTGAGAGGTTCCAGAGTTCTATAATGTAATGATAGTCTTGGAGGAAAAATGATTATGTAGAATGCAATACAATTATTTGTAGATTAGAAGTTAAGTAAGTACTAGAAGTCTTAGTTTAACTAGTATAATAAAATTTTTGGAGGAGACTACATTTTATAGAGTATGATGAAATTGTCAATTGCATAAGGTGTGAAGAAAGAGATGAACACTAATTTTTAACTAAATTAAAAGGGTCCCAACATAATTTAGTAGCTCCTAGTTTTTAGCATTATTGGATAATTAATATCAACATTTTTAATATTGAATAAATTCATTTAATTATACAAAAAAAAAATATTAGGAGCTTAAGGATTATGTAAACTAAAAATTTCTAGCCTTTTTTTTTTATGTAGATTCAATTTATATTTTCTCTTAAATCAAATTTTGTTAAATTTCAATAATTCTTTATTGTATATGAACATTTTTTTATAAGATTTTATCATAACATTTTATCATAACACATGACTTGAACATCATATAAAATATTTTCTTGATTTTGTGGTCATTGATCTTAAATCCAATAGGTAAAGAGAACTTTTTTGTAAACTTATTGAGTTTCCAATTTATTATTAAAATTTTAATTGCTATTATTACAAATTTTAGACCTATATCCTATTGTAACACATTTTTATTTTATATATATTAATTTATTAAAAAAACCATTTAAACAAAACATTTATGTAGAGTACAACATACATTTTTAAAAATTGTTTAACATAGTTTATTATTTTTCTTAGTGTCTCAAATGACTAGTTGAACATCGCATTCTTAAATGATGAAATAATCAATAGTAATTTTATGACTTATCCGCACTGAAAAGTGATAAAAAGATTTTTTATTTACTAGGTAAAATTTATCTTTGACAATTTAACTAAATGTTATTGATGAATAGCCATCTCAAATAAAACTTGTAATTTTATCAATCTACCCATGATTATTATAAAATTAATAAAAATATATAATATTGAGAACATAATACATATTATATTTTGAAAAACTAAGATGAAAGGATCTACACTTTGAAAATTTTATCCTTAAATGGCTTCACTTGACCTCCAAAAATACGAGCCAAGCTTAATTTTTTCTATCATATCAATAAGCATCTAGGAGATTATGTACAAAGCTCCAAAAAGTAGGTTTGATCTTAACTACTTAGATGAAATGTCCATGCATTTTTAAATCTATATATTTCTAATATTTATATTATTGTCTTTTGTGATGTACTTTTATATTTATTGTAATTTTGTAATCACTTACATACATATATAGTGGATGGATGATATTTTGAACTTCATCTCATAATTTGAAAAGATTCGCCCTTAAGTATAAGAGATTGTAAATATCCATATAATAATGATTTTTTAACATTAATTGGTTCTTCATAAAGACAACCCAGCTCATCCCTAAATCATTAGATATCTAACCTTAATGAATCACCAATAAAAAAATTAATTATGTAATCTCATAACTCTTAGAAAAATATTATATATATTTTGTAAGACAATAAAATAATAAATAGCATATAATACATACAAGAAAAAGCACACATAACACAAACATTCCCTTTGTAAAAACCTACTATAAATAAAATGATCTACAAAGTGTATACCTTTAACATCTTATCATGTATTGATTTTATACAAAGAAAAAATATAACAATAATAATCATTTCAAATATTACAATATATGAATTGCACTCCTATGCCTCCCCTTTACTCCTACAAGGAGATATGTAACACCCTTTTATCCATTCAAATCCAATATGAATTACACTTCTCAAAACAACTAAACCTCTTGAATACCTCAAAATTACCCTTTTAGTCCACGTGTAGCCAATTGAATATCTCTCAAATGTAGGAGAAAAGCACATATTTATAATTGTCCAACCACCTAAGAAAACATATAAATGTCTATCATCTATTTTGTGATATTTTCGAACTAAGAATCCAAAAATTTATTGGATTCCATTCATCCATACACAATCATAACCTCACCAAAATGGCTAACCTAAAGTTGGTGTCTTATAGCATTTCCTATCCATGCTACATAAAAGAGTGAAGGCCTTAGCTTTTCAAGTCAATTAGAATCACCCATTTTCTTCGCATCATGTACTTCGATAGCAATTAGATATTTTTAAAATCAAGATGCATCCTAACAAAAGGAACTCTCCCTAACAAGAAGTTATTAGCCACACACATTCTTTAGTAGATTAAACGATCAAATGAATCAAATGAATCTTCGTGCACATAACAAGGATAGTGGTATGTTCATTCCATCAAAATCATCTAAGAAACAATCTAGACCTCATTCTATGTCATCTCTTATATCATATCTCCAAGAATTTTGAACCTTGATGGATGACATAATCAAGGAAGATAACATCATGCTTATGAGTTGTGCTCAACAAAGTGAACTACAACAATTTTGTACTTCAATTATTTAGACAATTTAATCTTTACACTTTGATAAACAATCTATTAAAAATTATTGGAAATTTATTTTGTTTGCTTGTCAAAAAACTATTTAGTTTGAGCAATAATATAGAATAACTAGAAAATGTAATGGACATGTTAGTAGAAGTGTTATGAATATTTATATATAAAAAATTCCTTGCTCAAGGATGATCAGGGGCCACCATTATATTAAAAACTAGAATTTCTAAAGTTTGGTGAGTACTAAAAAACAAAAGGGGTATGTGTGTGTATATGCACACACACACACACACAAATAATTTTAAATTTTCTTAAAATGTGAAATGAGAAATCTATTGTAATCCTTCAAACTATGAAACAAATTGACAAATCTCTACTAAAGACTTCAAAAATTATGAATAAACAACCTACAACCTCAAAACTTGATGTATACATTGATAAACACTCAATGATGTATCCAATCTTTGAAACAAATAACCAAATCTAAAACAAAATAAAAGTATAGTTGTGGATCCAACATATGTGCAATGTATATAAAAACTAAACAGAGAAGTGAGGCAATATTTATTTAATTTAAATTATATTGCAGTTAGTTTTTAGTGAAATGAGCTAACTCTCATTTATGTTTAAATTTATGTGCAAAATTAGTTGAAAATTCATACTCCAACTTCTAATTGTAAATTAAGAATTAATTAAATTTGTTAGATAGTAGTATTAGCTATAAATGAATTTCTATTAAGAAATAATATTTAACCTTATGCTTCGATATAATGCCAATTTTCAACTAATTAAAATTGAAAAAATTTATTGACATTAATCTTTTTCATTATTGCATTTAACAATGGAATATTGAATAGTTCATTTGTTTTTATTATCATTTATTTATTGTTTTAAAATTAATAATTTTAGGTTATTGATAATGATTGTTATGTCTACTCTTATAGACCTAGAAATAGATTAATTTTGATTTATAAAATTGTATAATGCAAAAGTGTAAATGACAATTATGATTAGGAAACTAATGATAAGGACTCATTTAAGAATGAATTACTCTTACTTGAATAGTTTAGATTTAGTGTTAGAACTTATAATCTAGTATGTTTAGATCAAAAAATTCATTTATTATTAATATTAGGATTAGGATTTTCCTCCTCATAATTTTGTTGTTAATTCTCTAGAATTCAATTATAGTTTTAAAACAAGGATGTGTAAATAAGCATATTTTCCTTAATAGATCCTTTTAGTCACCTAGATAAAATAATTTTCTTCATAGTTGAAGAAAAAAATAGAGTTATCCTTAGTCTTAATCCTTGTATTTCACTATGTGTGGAGTGCATAAGAGGCATCATAAACTTGATTCATTCAAAGGTGCAACAATGTTTTCTCAACATAGCTAGCTTGTGTCGATTTTTTTTTTTTTAAAAAGGTCTCGGTTGTGTATTAGTAGTGGAAAATTTAGGGCATAACATAATCTTGTTGGGAAGATTGGATAGTCAAGAAGGAAGGGGTACTTAGGAGTACTTGAGAGATGTGAAAGTACTTTGATCCACATAAATTGTAAAAAAGTTAAAAAGACATGTCACATGTACAAAGACCATACTCTAAGGGGTTAATTATTTTATCTCAATTAATGAAATATGGAGGACACACACACTTTTTGGGATGAGGATGCAAGAACATAGATAAATAAATAGATAAACTTATCCATTTAAGATATACTATAGAAAAGGGTTGATTAAATGATTTAGGATAGAAAAGAGGGTGCTAGTGAATAATGATGAATAGTGGATGGAAAATAACTTTATTATAAAACTATGATAATTATAGATTTATTCAATTAATTATAAGGGAAATGGTCAATTTATTAGGTAATTTATGATGTGTCAATTTTAGGTGTCTAATAGTAGATCTTAAATGCTAGATGAATGATAGATAACATGGATGATCAAATAACATAGGGTGATGTCATTTTTTACTAAACTTAGACACACAATTTGAATGATTTGAGACAAGAAATTGTGCACAATGACTTGTTCAAAGGAATAGACTTGGACTCATATTAATGTTTAAATTATATACATATATATTTCTAGATTACTAATGGATGGATATAATCATTTTTTTGAGAAAAATAATAATGATAAGTAGTTCGATAGTAAAAATGTATCTAAATAAGATTGAAATTATAATTTTAATACTCAATAAAAAAATATAGCTCATCAAAATTTTAATTGAGAACTAAATACTTAATGTATTCATACAAAAATAACATAAATTGAATGTTACCATAATAAAAATAAATAGTAACCCATAAGAACTAATGCTTAGTTAAAATATTATAACTAATATTATTTTAATTTTTTTTCAAATGATGAGAGGATGAGAAGTTTTCTAAAATGATTTGTTGATGGAGAAGGGTCCAAGATTGAAGGGAATCTATGGTGGATAATCCTCATAAAAGGTGGATGGTCAAGATGGAAGGTGTACTTGGGAGTAGCCTTGAATGATGGGAAAGTACTTTGACTCATGTGAATTATACAAAATCTCATGTCACGTGTACAAGGCCCACACTCTTGTGTACAAAGGACATATTCTTTTGTGCACCTTGGGGGATGTGGGATATTTGAGGGGAGATATCAAGGATTTGGTATGTACGAGTAGGGGATTAAGGGGCATATTAATTTGACCCCACTTAATGAAACATAGAGGACACAAATAATTAACTAAAAATGTATATCTATTTAATGTTTGGGATGAGGATGAGGTAACATAGATAAATAAATATTTGAATTTATTCATCTAAGGTTGATAATAGAAAATATATGATTAAATGATTAAGGCTACAAAAGTGGGTGTGGTGAACAATGATGAATATTGAATTTATTAATTATATAATAAAATATTATTTAATTAATAAGTGAATGAAAATTGAATAATTAGTTAGATAAATAAGGATTTTATTCAATCAATTATAAAGGAAATTGTCAAGTTAATAGGTAATTGATGATGTGTCAATTTTAGGTATCCATAAGTAGATCTTAATGTTGGTGTAATTAATTAATTATTACACTATTATAAGTTAACTTACGTCTTGCATTTAATTAGTTAAGTCCTAGGTTGCATTATTACATAAATCATTTAATAAATAAATGGGATAATATTCCCTTCCTTGTTTGGTGGGATAAGATTCCTTCTAGAAGATGACTTGTCCTTCTAGAACTTATCTCAACATTTAATAATCATCTAGATAGGGTTCACATGTTGTCACATGTTAAATCAAGACACATGGCCACATCTCATGCATCTTAGGTTTTCTCTCATGCCTATATAATCGGGCATCTTGTACATTTGTAATCATGTCATATTCAATTTGACATCCTTGCATCTTAATCATAGCATGATATTTCTGTCATTTCTCTCTTGTGGAAGTTTTTTCTTGCAGGTGATTCTGGGGGGTTTGAGGAGGTCACCTAAACTCCTACATGGTATCAAAGATTCAGTGCTGCAGACTTCTTCTCAAATATGAGAGATCATTTTTTGGCATGAAGGTCTTGTTGGATGCAAGCAGCTGTTTTTCATTTTTGCTTCAGAAATCTAGCTTCCACTCAATTCCATAAAAACCAATTTATGGGTTTTGTAGCCAGGGTCAAAATCTGAACTGGGTATCTTTTAGATTTTTGATATCTTGTACGGATTTGGAGAAAATTGCAGTACAAAAATTAGTGCGCGTCATTTTACTTCGGCTAAAGGTTTTAAAATATATATATTTTTTCATTTTCTGCTTGTTGGATCAAAAAAATATTTTTGGTTTTCTATTTTTGTCTACTCATTATAAACAAATTTTTCATAAATCAAATTTGAAGATTTTTCATCATGGAGATAGATGTGAACATTGGTTTGTGCATGCACTAGGTTAGCATTTTCTCTGTAGTTTATGCATGCATTAGCATTCTCTCCTTTTACAATCATTGGATTATTGTAATAACGAACTGATATAAAGTTTCATTAAGGGGGGTTCTTGCATCCATCTTTCATGTTGGTGACAACTCGCATGAGTTTGTCTGGTTTCCTGTTGTCTTCTTTTAGCTTCTTTCTTGTTTAGCTAGACACATCTTTGGTTTGCTTCGGTTCACACTTCACATTGGGATTTTATAGTTCTTGATCCGCATTGGTTCAGATCTTTCTCATTTGAAGGCCATGTTTTTATGGTGAATGTTCTAGAATCTTGATGGTACTCATCCTATGGGCAGTTTTAGTTTTAGTTTGGCATTGGCTTCAAGACACAGCTTCCAGATTTGTCACCATTATGGGTCCATTCATCCTTTCATCTACTGTTGCTTACAGATTCTAGGGTTGATCCAGTATGTGAGTTTCCAGAGTTCCTTGGCATCGGGTCTACTGTTGCATTTGTGATTCCGATTGGTATTTTGCAAACAGAACTATCTTTCCTTGCTTGCAAGATTTGGGGTTCCAGTGTTTGTTCACAACAGTTCATCTCATTGAGGGGGGTTTATCTCTCTTTGAATTTGTACATGAGTACCTGATCAGGCCTTGTTGTCGGGACTCATCTTTGCATAATAATCTGCTTCTCCCTAAGTTGCACTTATGGGGGGTGTTGGTGTAATTAATTAATTATTACACTAGTATAAGTTAACTTAGGTCTTGCATTTAATTAGTTAAGTCCTAGGTTGCATTATTAGATAAATCATTTAATAAATAAATGGGATAATATTCCTTTCCTTGTTTGGTGGGATAAGATTCCTTCTAGAAGATGAGTTGTCATTCTAAAACTTATCTCAACATTTAATAATCATCTAGATAGGGTTCACATGTTGTTAGATCAAGACACATGGCAACATCTCATGCATCTTAAGTTTTCTCTCATGCCTATATAATTAAGCATCTTGTACATTTGTAATCATGTCATATTCAATTTGACATCCTTGCATCTTAATCATAGCATGATATTTCTTTCATTTCTCTCTTGTGGAAGTTTTGTTTTGCAGGTGATTCTGGGGGGTTTGAGGAGTTCACCTAAACTCCTACACTTAATGCTTGATGGATGATGGATAACATGGATGATCAAATAACCTAGGGTGATGTCCTTTTCTACTTAAATGAAACACACAATTTGAATGCTTTGACACAAAACAATGAGACATAACAACTAGTTAAAAGAGATAAACTTTGATACATAATTAAAATTGAATTTTAAACATCTACAATTTTAAGTTAATAATATATACACATAAAAAAAAATTAAAGATAAAAATTATCTAAATAAAAATGTAAATTCTATTTTTGATAGTCAACAAAAAAATATCTAACCAATAAAGTATTTATTCTTAAACAAAAAAACTTAAAATGTTCATATAAAATAAAAATAAATAATACCATTATAAAATAAACACCCATAACTAAGTTAAATTAGTATAACTAATACAGTTTTAATCACTATTTCAAATTATCACTCGCTTTCTTTAGGTATAACGGATGAATACAATAGACATTATACAATTTTGATATCAAGTTGATAGTTTTATTCAGTAGTCAAAATGTGTGAAAAGTTTACGAAGTGACAAAAGGATAAACAGACGAGTCTCAAGTTTTGAGACCAAAAAGATTTTGTTTTTTTTTTCGAAATCAAACAAAAGATTGCCTATATTTTAAATGTGGATGTCGCGTCTTACACAAAGACGCTTCCTTCCAAGAAGTTGCATGAACGCGGTTTCCTACATACCATTTTCTATGCTTATCCAACCCTTCCGCCCGTCAAATCTCCTCTCTCTTCTCCGTCTATATTTTTCTTTACTGTCACTCTCCCTGTTTTATCCTTCCTCCCTGCCTTGGAAACCTTGATTTTTACGCAACCCGAACGACCCTGGATTTATCTTCTGTCTGTGTCCAGTTCAATTTAATTCTATTGAAATGGCTTCCACTTCTATAGACAGAAATACTGAGATTGATCTAGAAAATGATTTTGAGGAGCCTGCACCAAATTCAACCTCTACATCTGCAGAGCCCACGTAAAATCTAAATTGCCTAACTGGAATCATAAAAATGTTGAAGAAATTGTGTCGGTTAATTCAAAACGATTTGGAACGAATTCGCACCGTTCCATTCCTCAGGCTTTTGTGGGCCTCTAGAGTTAGTCAGCAAACTCAATCTGATTCCCAAAACGCTTTTGACCAACTCGCAACACCCTCAGCCTCTACATCTAGGAAGCCCTGCCAGATATTTATTAACCATCGCGGATGTGATGTGAAACACATGCTTGCCAGCAAAATTTACCACACACTTGATGGAATGGGATTCCAAGCTTTCCTCGATGTAGAAGCACTTGAGGCTGGCGATGTGATGCCGGCAGAAATACAAGCGGCAATGACTAGTGCGTCCCTTCACGTTGCCATTTTTTCTCACAACTATGCCCAATCCCCGTGGTGTTTGGCTGAACTATCTTTCATGCTCAAAACTGGTGCAAGAATCATTCCTATTTTCTATCATGTTGAGCCCTCAGATATCAGATTGATTGATCAAGGAAGAGGAATATATGCTCATTCATTTTCAAGGCATGGAAAAGTAGGCAGATACACCCAGGAAAAGCTTGATGAGTGGAAGAGGGCACTCTACAACATTTCCTTCCATTCAGGCTATCAAGTTAACAATAATGAGTATGTACTATTTTCTCCATTTCTTTGATAGTCAATTCTTATATCGCATTCAGTGGCTGTACTTCTATTCTGTTTATGTATTTAAGCAGTATAGTGTGTTTTATTTTTATTTATTTATTTTATTTTCGGCTCAAATTGTGTAGGGATGAGGCCAGAGTTTTGAAGAATATTGTGAATTGTGCATTGAAGGTCATGAAAAATGTTCCCTTGTGGGTAGCCGAACATCCTCTTGGATTAGATGAGCTGGTACAAGACTTTGAATCAATTCCAAGTGTAGAGAAAGTAAAAATCACGGGGATCGTGGGAATGGGAGGTAGTGGGAAAACAACATTGGCCAAGGAGCTATTCAATAGGAACTTTTCCTTGTTTGAGAGATGCAGTTTTGTTTCCGAAGTGCGAGATGCAGCATCCAGAAATGCGCTGCCTGACAAGCAGAAAAGGCTCCTGGGGGACCTCGGTGTCCATCATTTGGCATTCGACAACGTGGATGAAGGAAAGGCCATTCTTGCAAATCGTTTGAGCTCTCTTCGGGTACTCATCGTTTGTGATGACGTAGATCACATCGACCAACTGAATGCTCTGTTGCCAAAAAAGGACAATCTTGGATCCCAAAGTATGGTTATTGTAACAACCCGGGAATTAGGTGTCCTTAAATCAGGGGGCTTGTCCTGCATCTATAAAATGCCACAACTTAGCAGGTCACATGCCGAGCAGCTATTCTGCTGGCATGCTTTCTTGCAACCCTCTCCACCCGCTGAATTTGAAACTCTGGTTGAAAAGTTCATCCAAGCTTGCGGTGGTTTGCCTCTGTCATTGAAGGTACTTGGGGGACAACTATATGGCAGAAATTCCAGAGATTACTGGAAATCCCAATTAAATAAAATCTCAAGAATATTGCCTGCCGACATCAAACAAAAGCTACAAGTTAGCTACGATGCTCTGGATGACGAAGAAAAAGAGATGTTCTTGGATGCAGCTTGTTTTCTCATTGGAGAAGATAAAAGCACTGCTATAGCAGTGTGGGATGGGATGCACTGGAGTGGTCTGCATGTATTAGAAACACTTGTGAGTAAATGTCTTGTGGAGCTGGTTTGCGAGTTAGATTATAGGCATTGCAGGCATTATCTGGCTCCAGTACGGTCTGCCAAGATAAAGATGCACGATCATCTCAGGGATATGGGAAGAGAGATTGCATGTGGACACTCACCATATCGTCTTTGGTTTCCAGGGCAGATTGTTAACATAAAGAAACATTCGAAGGTGAGGTTAATTTTAGTACAGCCAATGGATATCTACATTTTAATGGGTGCAAATAATTAGCTGAATATAGGACAACTTTCTTATAAATCAATCATAAGTAAAAGCATTAAAACAATCGTATCTCTTACCGCCTTCCTCTGCTTTCGCCGAATTGATTAAAACAATTTGTGTTTCTGGTTTTTTCTTCTTTCAGAAAAGAATATTAATCCGAGGGATACGACCTGCGGATGCTTTTGTGGCGTTCAAAGAGTACGCGCATCAATTAATGGGAAACTCAAGCAGATCATCCAGACGCCTTAGATTTTCAAATGCATTACAAGTTCTTTCCGTGAAAGGAAATGAGTTTACGGAAGAATTTGCATCATTATCAGAAGACCTGGTGTGGCTTCAGTGGGAAGATTTTCCCCTAAGAAATCTTCCAACATGGCTTACATTAAGATGTTTAAGTGTTTTAGAGCTTCATGGCGCTAATGAGTTGGAAGAATTGTGGGAGGACAATGCAGATGTAAGTATTTTGCTTTTGTGGTTCAACAAGAATACCTCAAAACATATTAATAGGTCATGCTTTTCTGAGGTAAATTAAATATAAGAATGTTTGCTTGCAGCCTCCGTCACAATTAAGAGAGCTTATTATAAAGGGTGACGGAAAATTGCAAAGGCTTCCAAGCTCAATAGGACGTCTTCAGTATCTGAAAAAGCTTTTCTTTGACTTTCAGGGTAGCAGTTTGCCAGAAGAGTTCTGTTGCCTCCAATCGCTGGAGTATTTGAAATTATACTCTCCAGGGCTATCTTCACTGTCTACTCGCTTTGGCAATTTAAGAAGCTTGCGGAAAATAATTCTGGCATATTGCAAGCAGTTGAGCAATTTGCCTGATTCTTTCAATCAGCTGATATACCTGGAAGATCTGAACTTATCTCATTGTGAAAAGCTATCCTCACTACCTGCTGGTTTTGGCAATTTAGTAAGCTTGAAGTATATAAGTCTAAAGTTTTGCAAGCAGTTGAGCACGTTGCCAGATTCTTTCAAGCAGCTGATACACCTGAAAGATTTGAAGTTATCATATTGTGTCAAGCTTAAATTGAAATTAGATATGCTGGAAAACATGAGGAAGCTCAACGTTTTGGACCTTAGTTACTGCGAGGAATTGGAAGATTTGCCTTATCAAATAATGGATCAGGGATCGTTAACGAAGTTAGATCTTCAAGGTTGTATCAAGTTAAGAGGTTCGCCAAATAACATTTGTGAACTGATTAAATTACAGTCGCTCACAATTGAGAGTCTGATGTTAAAAGGCTTTCAAACTTCTCTTGTAAGTTTATCCTCATTGAAGAGTATTGTTATTCTAAGTTCTCTTAGTGGAATGGATTTTGAATCCGAGGCGCAAGACACCAAGGAAGTATCAAGAATATCAATTTCCAACGATTGTTGTCCCAATCTTGAAACTTTCAAGGTAAGGTGGAATCGGCATTCAGTAGAGATAGAGAGACTGCCAGCGTCGCTCAAAATGCTCTCAATATACGATTGCAAAGTGCTGAAGGATATCAGGTGTATTAGTGGTCTCGTAAGGCTTGAGAACCTGATAATATTTAACTGTCCACAGATAGAAAAACTCCCAAGCTTTGCTGATTTGGCTTCGCTGAAAGAATTTATATTGACGAATTGCCCCAAAGTTGAGAAAATAGAAGGTTTGCAACACTCCAACTCATTGAAGCATGTGTGTCTTGTAAAGACCTGCTGGAAGGTGCCAGGTATACAAAGTCTGGAGAAAGCGGAGCTACTGGAAACTCTAGCGCTCGAATGTGAGACTATATCAGCTCTGAAACCCTGCATTCAGTCTATGAAGGTAAAGCTAATAAAAACTGTTGCTAATTCAGACTTTTTCGTATTATGTAAGTGTTCATGTTATTGACTTGCATACAATACGATTTGTAGGAATGTCCAAGGCGTTTGTGGATACAAGGTAGCGTGAGCGGTTTTGTGAAACCAATTGTAAACTCTTTGGAGTTTCCTGATCTTGCGATCAGGGAGGTGGGGGAGCCGTCCGACGTATCAAAGATTCTAGATTTGTTTGATAGCGCTGCTTTTTTCTGCTATGTGGAGGGAAAGGAGGAGAATGAGGAGGAGAGGAAAGTGGTACGTATTTATGTGTCCCTTGAAAAATATGATGCGAGCATGGAAGTCTTTCTTTTCTTCCATGCAATCTCTGGGGTCAAGAAAACAAAAGCAATAGTAGTGATGGGCGAAGAGGGAAGAATTGTGGAGGCATTTTATAAATTGTTACCACTCCTGGAATAGTTGGCATTTGACACGCACGCTTCAGCCAGGATGTACTTCGACGTTTTGAAACGGTTTTAGTTTGTTAACTAGGTCGTTGTTTTACATAATAAAATAAGTTTTATTTTTCTTATGTATCCAATGCTTAGAGATATGAAGCGTTCGGAAACATTTTCTTGGCAGTAGTTGCTTATTTCTCATTTTTTTGAATTTTTATTTCTAAGGGTAAAATTCGTAAAGCTTTTTGTTTTATATACTTTTGTTTGATCTATACTTAATCCTCATTAAAAATAATGTCTGCCAAAAAAACATCATTCTATTCTTATCTAATAAATCTTTTATAAACATTGTTTTATATTTTTCTAAACAATAATTAAATATTATTAATATTTTTCATTGAGATTTTAGTATGTTAGAAACTATTTTCAAATCTCTTTCTATTGTATATTTCTATGTCAATTGGCAAGAGTATCGATTACATTAACTCAAAGGCACAAGTTGACAAGTAAAAAAACTACAAATTATGCAAGTTGAAAGCACTAAATTATTTAATTTATTTATTTTCGAAAAATGAATGGAATCTCAAAAATTGCATGTCTTGCAATTATTATGTTATATTTTGGAATTTCCTTAGTGTTTGCAACCCTTATTGATGTTTTTAGGTTCATTTGTTTGTTGCCTTAGCCTTATTCTACCTTTGTTATAACTTAAGTCTTGTAACTTTTGTGTGTCTTTAGGTTATTTTTTCCAAGACCATCATAGCCCATTATATAATGATGTACCTTGACAAACTATTTGATGAGATATATTTACTATTTGTCTTTTTTGCATGCATGTATGAGTTAGCCCTTCACACATATGATGAAAGGTTATCAAGTTTCCTTGCACCCTATTGGTTATTTTTTAAGAACCAAACTTAATCTCAGTCCTTACCTAAGAGCTTGCCATAACTCAATTATAAACAAGGGTGAGGATTGGCCAACACTTAAGTGAAGTTTTGAGACCTCACTTCTTCTCTTTAGGCTCTGTGAGACCTGGGAGGTTAATCCTATATATGCTCACAATATCTTTAACTCAGTCAAGAGCATTTCCTCACACAAATGTACTCCTCAAGAAACCAATATCATATAAGGCTTGGTGGACCTCTTCTGAAATTTCCATTTGTTTCAAGGAATACACTAATACCTAGAATTTGTGTTATGTACTTTAGAATAGATTATGAGTTCATCTTCATCTTGAATCTTAGGCCAAATTTATCACTAGCTTAATTTTCCATGAGATAAATTGATAAAAACCCAATGCCATATCTGAGAGAACAACAAAGTCATAACTTACAATCAATGAGTAATACAATTGTGATTGAACATCAGAAATTAGTAGAATATTAGAATACCACTTTCTAGCATCTAACTCACTATGTTTTAAGAACATTGCTTCCTTACTACATCCTCTATCCCTTCCTTAAAAACCAATGGTCTTATTTTTAGCATTTTAATCAACTCATTGAATTGAAGCATAAAACAAGCTCATTCATTTAGTGCAAATGACAGAAGACAAATTAAATTACAATTAACAACTTTATTCATAACTTGGAAGAAAGATACACAAGAGAGCGATGTTTTAGAACTAGAACTTTCTTCATTTCTAACATTACTTTATAAAACTATATTTAATATCTTTACACAATATAACATATACCCTTGATTTCCTTCTAATATGTTTTTTAATATATCTACTTACATTATATTTGAACTTGAGAGCATAGCTTTCACCTTGACCTATTTTGACTCAAAAAATTTGGACTTCAAACTCCTTAACTTTAGCCATGAAATCCCCTTTATAGATAGGGGAGCAACAAGCACCTGACTGAGATTACATTTTCATTTCAATTCACTTGAATTTCAAAACCTAATTTCAAATGTTTTCTCGAAACACTCCATAGGCGGTTTCATACGCAATCATTTGGGAATAGGGGAGGACAAAAAATAAAACACATGTGTCAGCCATCATTAGTCATTGTCACCACGTTTATGTTGAACAAAAAGGATTTCACATGCAATATCAACTGAAGGACCTCCATATCACCATGGAAGAGTAAAAGACAAAAAATGGATGTACCAAAAAAAATGTCTCCTATGCAAAGACCATGGTATCATCAAAAACAAAAACAAGGAGGAGACCCTATTTAGAGTCGATGGCATCAGAGAAATCCCAACCACTCCTTGTCCTTGATGAAATTGGAGGGACCACCAACACGACATCATCAAAGATCCCATATGGCACTAGAGAAAGAAGGTAATGGTCATATTCTGAGTCAGTGCCACTTTCAGCATTCAAAGGAGAATCAGTGGGAACAATAGGAGAATTTTTCCTACCCAACCAAGCCCTATCACTCTTCTCCTCTTTCTTGGCTTTTTTCACTGGTTGAGCCAGTTGCTTGCCTTTGAACTTGACCATTTCTCTTAGAATAGTCCTAGTTCTCAAGCTATATGTAGTTTTCACAATTGACTTCTTCTTGTGAACCCTAGCCCTCCTCTTCCCCTTTAAAACCTTCAAAGAAGCCTAGGCTTCCTGCTTATTCATGGTCATATATCCCCATGACATTCAAATACATTTAGTCAACCGGACCTTCTAATAGGTTGAACTATCGCACCAGTTTTCACCATCTCAAGAACAAGTAGATTATAACAATTTAAAAGAAAACTATAGGGAGACACTCCAACTAGCCTGAACAATTACAATCAACCCAATATAGAAATTCCTACCTAGACCAAAGAACCCAATCTAAAACTAACTTACTCAAGACAAAAAAACTTAATATCTCACTTAGTAAAAACAACAACTCTTCACTTGTCTACAAACTATGCCTTATTCCAGACTGAAAAGATGCTAAAAATGAACAATGATCAACTTGCATTAAATAGAGAATTTAGACCATTTAGAATTAATGATTTAAGAACTCCTCATGCCTGCGAGTTGATAACTTAGTAGCTTGGCTTTGAATTTGGGCCGTTGATATTAAAGCAATTAAAACTTCATCTATGGTGGCCTCAAGAATCATTTTTTGACCATAGCAACTTGTTCCTAGAAAACAATGATGCCATCTCTAATGCTGCCATATTTCCTTTAATCTTGATTATTCATTCTTGATCTAACAATTAGCATGTATCTCTAGCCTAATCTCCGCTTCTTCATTAATATCGATGAAGTACATAAGACCAATTTTTCCTAGAGGGAACATTTTCATGTACAGTTCATGTCTCAACACTTATCTTCCCCAGAATTTAGGGTACAATCAGCGATGGAAGTACTGTCACGATGAAATTTAATCTGTTGGATCATCTTGTTTCAAAACCACATCAATGGTTCTTCAATCATCTTGCTACTTTCCCTCTTGCTATATACGATGTTAGGATTCTGCGACATTGCACTTTTTAGTGATAACCATCACTTGTCACTAATGCATCTCATTCTTCATAGGCTTTATCAGCATTGAAAAATCCCTTCAATGAAATATCAGCCCTTGGATCAATGACCCATTTCTTGATCTCTTCCATTGTCCCACTATTCATTGCTAATTGAAACTTTGCACTCTAGCTCCAATTAGTGACTAGAGATTAGATTGAGACATGTGCACCTACATGAGGAATAATTGGCACAAAATATATCACAAATTGGATGTTATCATGTTAGTGAGAAAATTCATAGACATAGAACTTTATCACTGATCACTACTTTGGAAATCTAGCTTTAAAAAAAATACACGACAAGCAATAAAACATAAGATTGTCGCTCATCGCTAATTCTCCTCAAAAGGTTTTTGAGAAATTAGTGATGAGAGATTGACAAAGTGACAATGTGTATCACACATTGCTAATGTAAAAATTAGAACTTAAAACATATCGTCAATACATGATACAGAGTAATTTCATCATATCACTCATTGTTGATTCTGATTTTATTATTTTATGATCATCCATGATGAGCGATTGGAGATCATAAGGTTGAAGGACATTGCTTATTTCTATTACAACATTGAAGGCTAAAAATCCATTAGCAATAAGCGATCTCTCAACATTATTAAGGACATTTCTCATCTCGCATTCAAATTAAGAGCTCTAGCAGCTATTTGTGATGAGTGATATCAAAGAAATACTACCTCATCACCCATTACCAATTCAAAATATACACTTTTGAAGAGATTAAGTGATAAGGTAAGGTGGTCATTGGGACTTAAGTGAAATATTTTATGCACATGCTTGTAAGTTGTTTTAATGAGGGAACCCCCTAAGATGATATGAGAAATAGGCCCTCAAGGATTCCTAAGTCAAATACCAAATATGTAAAGGTCAAAAAGGTCATTAGCCTAACCTTATAAAAATACAAGATTTATACCTTAGGGACGCGAGACTCATTACCCGACAACAATGAATGGCACAAAATTGTTTTAAAGTAACCAACAACAAGTAATAGGTATTCAACAACAAAATAGATCATTACAAGCATTGTCAACGAATAAAATCCTAAACCCTCAGATATTGGCCTTATATCCAAATGTGACAAGGTGTGAAATGGAACAAAAAATTTGAGGGTTCCATCAATGGCTCTAGTTAGGGATGTTTGTTCCTCAGTGAATAGAGTGAGAATCCAAAAACCCAATCTTTATAGACTAGGTTCCTACTTGATTGGGTGATAGAGCCAAAAGATCATCTTTTCCCCCAATTACTCTAGTTTGACAAGTCAAACCATATCTAATGGCCCTAGGCCACCAAAAACTATAAGTTTCTTCTTACTTCTGTCATAGACAAAGTTCTCATCACATTTCACTAAAGCAAATCTAAAAACATCATTACAATATGCTTGATTCAACATGTTGGCATCTCCATATAGCCCATTATATAGAACTTTATCAACAAATTTACAAATACCAAGCATTTAAAAGATAGAAATACCCTCAAAATATTTATTATCATGTGGAAACAACTTATGATATTTACCATTTGAGTCATTGTCAAGTCGAAAAAAACCTTCTTCAATGTTTTATACTTTGCCACACTTCACGAAAAATTCATCTAGCTAAAAAAAATGGCACTCATTCTACCACATGTCTAGTACTATCAAGTTCAATTTGATTGTTAGTTTGCATGTCAAAGGTGAAAAAATCATGAGAACTAATAAAAAAATTATGTTCAGAATGTAGACTAGCTCTGAGTGTGTGTACAAAGATACACTTGAATACAATGGCACACACTATAACTATGCCTCAACATGTTGGTGTAAAGAATCATCAAGAATATCTAACCTATCCTTATCCTTGCTCACTTTGATATTCTTTGAACATATCATATCAATATCCTCAACATCCAATTTTTTTTCAAAAGTGAACATTTCTGGTTCAAAAATGGGTATGTGTAGGATGATGATGGGCCAAAAAGTGGTGATATGTAAGTGATATGATAGCCCATGTGGCTAATGAACTTTTTCTTACCCAAAATTGATGAAACAAAAGGGGTTTCTAAAGCAGATTTTCAGCTTTCCACCAACATAAATTATTCTTTACTTTGAATTTAATAAATAATTTTTATTCATTTTCTATTTGAATTATGACTAAAGTCCTCATTGATAGGCTCATTGAGAAACATCTATATATTTCAAAAATTATCACATTTTTTGAATCTAAAACATGCATCACATTCTATGCTTCACATACTATACTATAGGATTAAAAAAAGAAAAATTGAATTTCATGAAGTTTTGACCTTGGAAATTAAGGTAGAAGGACATACGAGTTTTTATATTTTTTAAAAGTTGTAATAAAAAATTCATAATTAATTTTTTACATGAAAAAAATTACCAAAAAATATGCATCACATTGGGACATGATTCCTCTACTTATATCTAAAATATTGTAAAAAACATTATCATTTTATTGTGGTTAGGGTGGTCAGACAGACACCTACTTCTCATTTTTTCACCAAAATTTAAGTACTACTGCATTGAAATTTCCAAATTTCACCAAATAGAATTTTTATTATTTTAAAATATACTTAGTAGTTTAGAACCTACATTCAATTTTCTATAGATTCTATTCTTACATATTTTTTAAATATTATAGATAAATTATTCAAAATTTTACATCAAGTTGCCTAACCCTGATTTTTCTGAATTTTTTGTCACTTAAGGGCTTATTTTTTCTATGATGATCCTGCACATACCCAAATATAATCTAGTTTCTCTTTAAAAACAACATCCACATCCACATGAAAAGACTCATAAGTAGGCTCATCTAAATTAGGAAACAAATACTTATCCAAATTTGCATTAATATTTTCAAGACTTGGCTTGGCTCATTAGATATGCAAACCTCACGGTTATCTATTGTTCCTAACTCATCAAAACAAGTTTCTAAACAAGCATAAGCATGCACAATTCACACTCATCATATAGTGCATCATTACGATCAAATGGTTATTTTTCATTACCCACATTATCATCATGCTGACCAACTGGTTCATAACTGGAAGGAAGATCAGATACCCATGCTTCATATCTAGTATAGTAAAGATTATCATCATTGTCAAAATCAATTAGAGCACTACAAAACAACTAAGGGTTACTCATATGTGCATATTTTGGATATTCAATGGTCAATAGATTTGAAATTTTCTCACTACTTAATAGAGCATTGTCCTAATCCATTCTTTCAACCACTTCCTCTTCTTGACTTGTACTAGAACTATATGCATTACCAATTTGTGAATCAAGGTATACCATGATATCACCATCATCAAAGTCTAAAAACTCAATGGATTGATTATAAATTAGGTTTTCATAGGAGATTGAATCACAAGTAACTTTGTCAAAATCACGGTCACAATTTTTCACAGACAATGGGTCATCCAATTTTTCATTCTTGCTTACTTTTGGGCTATTATCATAACAATCTACATCTTTCTATATCTCAACATTGAACTGGATATTGATGAGCCTATTTTTTGGTCTAGTTTTAGGTAGACTCTATAGTCTATTTTCTGATAGATGTCATAGACTTTAATTCTTAAGTGTTGGTATTGGGACAATGTTTCCCTCAAACCATTGACATTTGACATTATCCTATCTCTACAAGCTTTGATGATATTTGGCATAACATCTAGGTCATCTATGTTGATTTAACATGTGATTAATGAATGCTTCTTAGAGTGGTTATTGATGTGCAATTATTATATGTACTAAGCTTAATATGAAAATTTAATACGCCAAGTTAAGGAAGACACGGCCAATTGGGCATGCACCATCATGTCGAACCGAGAAATCACTCCAAGTCAAAGGCAGCTAACAACAAAGATTCTTCATGCAAATGAACATAACTACTTTGTAGTGGACCTTAATGATCGAGCATGCATGGGTGTTACTGTTGTGCTGAATTTGTGCTTGACTTGCATGTCTGACTAGATTCCATGCATGTGTAACCGCAGTTGCTCCACTTTCCCCTATTTTCCTTAAATGAATCTTCCTAGTCATGTAGTTGATTGCCTTCTTTAGATATAGTATAAGTAATAATTTGATGCTCCTTCTTCAAGAGGTTGCATGATTCTACATTGTACTCTCATTTTCTAGTTTGAGTGACACAAATACATTACTCCTTGTATGCATGATTTAGAGTGAATAAAATAAAGTTGAGTTTAAAAATTTAAGTTGTTAGTGTAGAGGGTACTTATCTAAGGGGGTCCACTTGGGAGTAATTTTTTTTCTAAGTTTAGCATTATTTTACTATTACTTGTTGTTTGGTACTTAGAAATTTGGCATCAACTGTTCCTACAACCACTAGAAGTCCATTCTATGTTTGTTCCTATAGCCAAAGTAGACAAAGTAGTTTCTTGTTTGTTGCTTAGATCTTTATTCCTGCACACATTTCAACATAAGTATAGTTGTTGATTGATATTCAACATTTTCTTTATTTCCTTTCAAGCAATTTACTTTTATTATTGTGTTTCTTAGTTGTAGTGTGCATGACTACTTGAGCCCTTAGTGCACACATAGTGCTAATCCATTTCAAGTTCATGTACCTAGGTTGACAAGTTAAATGCACCTTCATGATGATTGAATGGCTATTCAGGTTAGATTTCCAATCTCTGAATCATGGCTGTAAAGGCTTAGTTGTGAAATCATTATAGGAGGCCAACAGGTATCATCATTGAGTTGGTCATTTGCATCCTCTTGAAGATAAAGACAAACATTCTCACTATCATGAACACCAATGATAGACATTGCATGACTCTTAACTTCTTCCTTCTCAAGTATGCACTTGTCTGTATCTAAAACTGATGATATCTGATCTTTCATATATACACAACTATTGATTTCATCAACATGTTTACCCACAACTAAAGACAACAGACTTTGCACATATTCATTCCTCATTTCCTCCATATTATCTAAATATGTGTAAGCTAACTACATACTCAATATTTTAAAATCCTTTAACAATGCACTAGATCTCTCCTCGAAAGCTTCAAAATACATGACTGCAATCTAAGGTACTGGGTCTAAAACTTCCATCATAAAAGCAACAACAAATTTATGACTGAAAGCAATGCTTGACTCTTCACCTTATTTCTTAAGCTACTTTAACCTTGTAATAAGGATAGAAGGTTCTTGTGCAAATTCTTGTTTATAAGCATCCACTAATTTATCCCAGTAGGAAAATGACTTCTGAGGAAAACTTAAGTACCAGTCCCTAGCTCTAGCTACAAGAGATCTAAAAAAATATATCATCTACACATCTTGAACTCCAAATGAATGTTACACCATGAAGCTATAAAAAATTTGAACATGTGCATCTCGTTCACACACACTGTATCCATTAAATCTAGGCATCTGCTTATAGACTCAAGATGGCATACTTTTAACCTTCTAATCAATCCATGGCAAGTCTAATTGGCCATACAATGAATCAAAAGAATTGACAAAAGTTGTAGCAGTTTGGCTAGTAGATCTAATATGGTTTTCTCCTAACTAATTATCTTGTAAAGCCATTAGGTGCCTTTTGTTCATCTCTTTAATTCCCTTTTTTTTTGTTCATCTCTTTAATTCCTTGTTTAAACACATCTTTCCATTTTGGCCTTATCCTAGGCTTGTTCACACTTGGGTTCCTATACTTTGGGGTTTCAATTATTTGAGGATTATCAGACTTCAGAAGCTTCTTCAAAATATGCAATAAGGTTTTTAATGGCATGGTTATTTCCCTTTGGTGATCCACAGGTGCGTGAAAATTTGAATATAACTAATTGTGCATAATCATAACCATGACAATATGAAGGATCACTAGGATAGTTGCTCATATGGTGGTAACCTATGACTAAAACATATGATAATGAATAGAAAATCCTAGGATATACAAATTCATTCTAACCATCAATACAAGAATTTTCGTGAATAATATAGACAAACACTTTAAATGGAACAACAATTTCATTAAATATGATAGAGCCAAAAAATGAAAGTAGTCCAAGAGCCATGTACCTTTACACCTCTAGTTGTTGCAACTTTGACTAGAGCACTTTTAGGTTGTAATAACAAACAATGGCCCTTTATGTGTATAAATTGTAGAGCAAAGTCACCACCTCTTCAACAAGAGGAAAACCTTTGAAGAAAGGATAGCTTTATCAATAAATCTTATGAGTTCTTCTAGCAAAGTCACTTCATAACTTGGGTGATCCCACAAAAGTGGTTTACAATTTTTGGCCAAACTCTAGACACTGATTTATTTATTTTTAACTAAATCTTCACATTCGGGCACCTATAGCAATTAAACCGTGAGGAATTTGAAGATGATGCAAACTAGAGTCTTGTCACATTTTGTCTGTAGATTCTAAAAATATGTTTTTTCATTTTTTTTGGAATCAAATTGCACTTATTTTTCCATCTCCCACAAAAATTGGTTTTCTTCAAAAAAACAACATTTTTAAAAAGTGACGCACACTGTATAACACATAAATTTTTTTCCTTGAAAGATAAAATTCCAATTCTTTCAAATTTAGATTTGTAACTATGATATCTAGTGCCGACTTGGTTAGAATTTTTTATTGAATATTTTTTCTTTAATCAAGTTTCAAAGTCAAATCAATTACAATTCAAACATAACACGACCGTATAACGCATAACTTTTACTGTGTATCAAAAATTCTTTGTTTTTTGTTAGATCAAGGACTCCATTATCTGGTGCACTCATATTTTAAATTTTTTTTTTTTATAATCTTCTATTTTTCCACTTGTGCAGAACAAAGAGTTTTGTTTTCAGTGAAAAACCTATATTTAACAAAACTTAAAAAACAAATAGATAATATAATCAAAACATATTAAAATTATTTTTGTTGGATACCTCATTTTGAGGAAAACCTGATACTAGTTGGGTTTCTGAGATCTCCTCCATTTTCATTCTCAAATCGAGCTTTGAAGTGAAAAATTCTTAGCAATTTTGGTGCCTCAGGGGGGGAGGGTGAAAAAATGTGGGTTTGGTCAAACAATTGCTCGGTCAAACAAAAAAATAATGTTCAGTCGAATAGGGGTTTGACCGAACCCATGTTGGACTGAACCCACACAACATATAATAAAAAAATTGATTTTAAATGGGTTCAACTAAACATTCTAAAGATGTTCGGTTGAACACCTTTTAAAAATTAATTTTTAATATTAATATAAATATTAATTATATTCTTTTTAAATGATGACTTGAGAGAAAGATATGGAGGGAGTGGGGGTAGGTGGCAGGGCTTAAATTTGATGGCCATATCACCGTATTTAGAGATTTTGTTGCTTCGAAATGGCTCTCAGATTAGCAGGTAGAGCTCAACAAAATGGCAGCATGAAGAACGAGATGAAATCTAAAAATGCATAATATGCAAAATGCAAGAAAGCTATGCTAGTATGAGAAATATTGCTATGCTATTAAAACTAATATGCATGCAAAGGCTGATGAAAATATGGCTATGTAAATGAGTATACGAAGTGTGCATATGTGAGCGATTATGCAGAGTGTATGTGGATGATTAACCAAGGCTTGGATTTGCACATGCTTTTATAGAGTTTTCGAACGAGTTTGATTGGCTGGTTTGGTCAATGGCCATGATAATTCCTGACAGATCAAACGGTTGAAGATAAATGAGATTGAAGAGAAAATAGAAGAAAACGAATAAAGCCAGATTTTTCCATTTTAATGGAAGAGATAAGATGAGATGATTTAAAAATCATCTTTTTAGAAGAAAAGAATGGAAAGATTATGATCAGATAAATAATGAATTATCTAATTCAATTATTTATTTATGAGTGCATGTTGATTTTTTCTTAAATAAATAAATATTTAAGATTTTGAGGAAATCAAAAGATTTTATAATTAAACAGAATATCTAATTATGATTTGAAGAAAGCAGAAAATCTTTAATTAAATAAAATATTTAATTAAATTTGAAAGAATGAAATTAATTAAATAAAAGTATTTAATTAATTAGAGGAAAGTTTTAAAATAGAAAGAAAAGAGATATTTAAATTTAATTAAAAATATTTAATTAAATTCAAAAGATGATAATTAACTTAAATAAATAAAATATATTTATTTAATTTAATCAAGTAGAATGTGGAATAATTAAATAAAATAGATCTATTTAATTATGGTGGGATGAATGAATACTATAATTAAATTAAATAAATTTAATTACGTATAGAAGAATTTTAGAGGAAATAATTAAATATTAAATATTTAATTAAATGTCAGGAATAATTAAATATGACCAATTTTATGCATATACATTTTTCCCCTCTTTGAAGTGATGTGTAAAACACATTGCTTCAAAGAAAATAAGATTTTGCCCCTGATATGCTTTCGATGTTGCTACTGATGATGCCCCCTCGGGAGGTAAATCACGAATGATATGAAGTCTGAAAATATGATAAAGAAGATTGGATAATGATATTCCGCCAAGGAGACAGTGATTTAGCTCCCGATAAATGATGAAAAAGATGCCCCTGTTGATATGATGCCCCTTTTGATGGAAATGATGAAATGATGATGATGAATTGATAACTTTGCTTCCTGAAAATAGAAAAACAAAGAGTAAATGATTGATAAAGTGTTTGATAAATTTGTTTTCTGCGATAGAAAACAAATAGTGATTGATGGTAGATCAGATTGATATGATATCCAGCTAGATAAATTTGTGTATTGGTTTGCCTGATAGGATTGATTGGGTGATATGGGTCTGTGATATGATGCACTGGTATGAGTCACTGATATAGTTCACTTGATATGGGTTTCTGATATGGGCCATTGATATGGGTCACTTGAGATGAGTCACTGATATTGGTCACTTTGATATGGGTTGCGATTGCATGTTGTGAGGCATTGATAGATAGAGAGATTTTGATTGAGTTTTTCAAAATCGAGGTGTGTCGGGACCACACAGAGATCTTGGGGCAGGAGATAAGACTTCCATCACAGAGGCCAACCCTATCAGGGGGCTCTAATATTTTTGATGTATCATTATTGATTCATTCACACATCTCGATGTCTATTATGTTTGGAGCATGTACGTTATTTTGGTCATATCTCATGTATCTCTTTGGAATTTTTAGCTTCATTGGACATTGGACATTTGTATTATTTTTGATGAGTAATGATATGCAGCGGCGATGATTTGTGATGATGTGATGTGCATTTATGATGTGATATGCATTTTTTTTCTATGTGTTATGGATTTTGATATGAATTTTAATGATTTGATGACTACCATGATTTGCAGGATGATTCGATATGATTTTTTTATGATGATGATGATGACTGATGATGTAGACTAATGATGTCATGCAGGTGGATGACTTATGAAAATGATATGAAAATGTATATATGGAGTATTTGTTTTTTGAATGTTCAAATGTAAGATGATAAAGGATGACAAATGAATTTGCAAAATGAAAAGATATGGAAAATGATAGGATGATTAACAATACGATATGAATGTAAATGTTCTATAATGATGATTAAGTGAAATGATAAAATGAAATGCAATGATAATGACATGTATGAAAATGATAAGTGATATGAAATGAACTGCATGGTAAGATATGATAACGAAAATGATAATGAATGAAATAATAGTGAATGTATAAAAGGAACATGAAATGAATATGAAAATGATAGTGTTAATGAGATGAAGATGATAGAGAAACTAAATGATATGCAAATGAATGATAAATGATAAATGATAATGCAGGTGAAAGGTGATGATGAAACAAATGTTCAAATGTCCTCCACAAGCAGTCCAAAGAGACATGACATCCATTGATGTGATTATCATCCTTTCAAAACTCGAGTGCAAATCCACTATGCAGGTATGTATAAATGATCTAAAATGAAATGCAACTAAATGAAACTGACCATTTTGTTGAGCTTGTTGGTATATTTTCTGGAATCATCATAGAGCATTTTAAAATGTTGGAGGTATGTACAAGCATCAGAGGGGAAATTAGCACCAATGATGACTTGAGTACAACTTTCATGATTTTTGATATAGCAAGTGAACACAAGCATCTAGGTATAATTGAACCGAGATGACCTGAGCATTTCTTGCGTAAACAGACAAAGACTAACCACTATCTGATGCAAATTTGGAACTGTCATCAATGATAAATCATCACGTCTCATGACATATTTGCAACCGATAAATGATTAACCTCCACACAACAGACAAAGAAAAAATCATCCTCTTTCCTCGCCACTCTAGTTCAGTACATCATCGAGTGTGCTCCAGAGAAATGATATCGAAAATTAAACAACCATTATTCAAAAAAAATGAAATACTGTGATTCCAAACATTATTCAGATTAGAGATCATCCAGATATGAGTCATGATAAGGTACGCAACTGAAAGCTACTGCGATATGGATCAATGGTTGGATGTTTTGGTTTAATTTGGTTGTTTTGTTTTGGGTGATTGGCTTTGATGTCATTGTCTTACTGTTTGAAAGGTGATTGCCCCCAATATGCCCCACGTTTGCCCTAGGTATCGTCACAACTTGTTGAAGTGAATAATAATCAAGCCATGATAAGACATTATCGCTCAAGGCAAATGATGATAGCATGGTGCTGGTGTGACCCTAAGATGATGGAAAAGATGCATGAAATGAAGACTGAAAAGTTAAGTGCAGAACATGAACTAATAGATGGAGAGCTTCCAAATAGCGTCTGTTTGCCAGATTTTCACTATTTGTTTTTATTGCATTTTTCGTCAATAGATCGCCTGCTCGTGTTTTCACCCACATTTTCCATTTTTTAATTATTTTTTATTTATTTTTTTAATTTTTTTTAAATTTTTCGTGACTTTTTCTCGATTTTTTGGATTTTTTCAGACTTTTTCTGATTTTTTGGATTTTTTTAGGACTTTTTCTGCATTTTTTTTTAGACTTTTTCTCGATTTTTTCTTTGGATTTTTTCGTGACTTTTTCTCATTTTTTTTTTTTTTTGGATTTTTCGTGACTTTTCTTCCGCTAATAATAACCGCCTTTAGACGTAATACTTTTGTAGATGCATGATGTTGATAGGCTCATCAAATAGAGTCCCTTCTCGCATTGATAGCTTGTAGGCTCCTCGAACCATATAACGGCGATGTAACCACATAAGAAATAATTTGGTTTGAACTTTCCTTTCTTCTCTCTATCTTGTTGATTGCGTGGATTCTCTTTCAGAACAAGATCACCCACTTGAAAGGTACGTGGCTTTACTTTATGGTTGTAGCTACGAGACATCATTTGTTGATAGGCTTTCAAATGACCAGCAGCTCTTTGCCTCTTTTCGTCTAGAAGTTCCAGTTCTTGAAGGCGGGAAACTCTGTATTCATCATCTGTTGTGAGGCCTTTCAAGGATACTCTGATTGAGGGAATCTCAACTTCTAAGGGCAATATAGCTTCTGCTCCATAAACAAGGGTGAATGGTGTTGCCCCTGTTGGCGTGCGGACACTGGTTCTGTAGGCCCATAAAGCAGGATTGAGTTGAACGTGCCAATCTTTCCCTGATGTATTCACAGTCTTTTTCAAGATTTTCAATATGGTTTTATTTGAGGCTTCTGCTTGGCCATTCCCTTGTGGATAGTATGGTGTTGAATATCTGTGCTGTATGTGGAATCTCTCACAAAGTTCATCAACATCCTGATTTTTGAATGGACGTCCATTATCTGTAATAATGGAGTTGGGAATGCCATACCGACAAATAATATAGTTAAGTATGAATGAGGATATTTGTTTGCCGGTAACTTTGGTAAGAGGGACTGCCTCAATCCACTTGGTGAAATACTCTATTGCTGTGATGATAAATTTATGCCCATTTGATGAAGAAGGATGAATCTTTCCCACTAGATCTAACCCCCATTGAGAAAATGGCCAGGTTGGTGTAAATGGTTGAAGTTCTTGTGCAGGAGCATGAATGAGATTCCCATGAATCTGACATTTTGAACATGTTTTCACAAAAGTGAATGATTCTCTCTCCATTGTAGGCCAATAGTAACCCATTCTAATCAGTTTCTTAGATAAGGTCAGTCCACTCGAATGAGTACCACAGATGCCACCATGAACTTCTTGTAAAGCTTTATCAGATTCTTTGCGTTCAAGACATCGGAGTAAAGTACCATCAAGACCACGGCGATAAAGGGTATCAGCGATGAGGGTATAGCGAGCGGATTGGCGGATAAAGTTGCATTTTTGGTTACGAGATAGATCAAGTGGTAAGATGTCTTTGAGGTAGGCATAAATTTTTCCGTACCAAGGCGAATCGGATCCTACCAAATGACAAACGATTTGGCTTTCGGGTGTATCATAAGCAGGTGTAAATGATTGTTCCACCAGAAATTCATAACGATGTTGAGTTTCTAGGAGTTGTAACAATGATGCGATCGTAGCCATAGCGTCAGCTGCTTTATTATCAAGCCTTGGAATTTGTGTAAATTTGATGTCCACAAAGTATTTCTTGAAGTCATCCACCATCTTTTTATAAGGTAGCAGTTTTTCATCTTTGGTTTGGTAGTCATTATTGATCTGACAAATGACCAATTGTGAGTCACCATATACCTGTAACTCTGTTATTCTCCATTCCAGTGCTATCTTGAGTCCAGTGATTAATGCCTCATATTCAGCTATGTTGTTGGTGCATGGGAACATTAGCCGATATGAACGAGGAATGGTGTGTCCTTGAGGGGTGACAAAAAGTATGCCTGCTCCCGATCCATGTTGAGTGAAAGAACCATCAAAGTATAATGACCATGGTTGTTTGGATTCTGCAGTGAAGACATCTGCATCTGGAAATTCAATGTGCAAGGGATGATCTGCTTGTAGTGGTGCTTCTACTAATTGATCAGCTATAATTTGTCCTTTGATGGCCTTGCGGTCAACATAGTGTATGTCAAACTCGCTTAGAATCATTACCCATTTCGCTAACCTTCCTGTCAATGAGGCCTTGCTCAACAAATACTTGAGTGGATCAATCTTCGAAACCAAATTGACCGTATGGGTCAGCATGTAATGCCGAAACTTTTGTGAAGCAAAGACTACTGCCAGACAAGCCTTCTCAATAGAAGTGTAGTTGAGCTCATGACTTGTTAATGTTCTACTGATGTAGTAGATTGCACGTTCCTTCCCGGTAGTGTCTTCTTGTGCTAGTAGTGCCCCCAGAGATGTTTCTGTTGCAGCAATGTATAAGATGAGTGATTTGTCTGGATCTGGTGATATGAGAACCGGTGGAGTCATTAGATATTCTTTAATTTTCTGAAAAGCCAATTCACATTTGTCATCCCACTTAAAAGGAACATTTTTATGCAGTAGATGTGTGAATGGTAAACTCTTGTCAGCCAATTGTGCAATGAACCTCCGTATAGATTGAAGTCGTCCTTGTAGTGATCTTAGCTGACTGATGTTCTTTGGTGGGGGCATTTCCATAATTGCTTGAACTTTTGCTGGATCTACTTCAATTCCTTTTTCTGAAATAATGTACCCCAAGAGTTTTCCAGACTTGACCCCAAAAACACATTTCTTAGGGTTGAGGCAAACTTTGAATTTCTGTAATCTTGCAAATATTTTGGACAATACTTCAAGATGTCCTTCTCTGGTGTATGATTTTGCCAATATGTCATCCACATAATCTTCCATGAAGACATGCATCATGTCGTGAAAGATGGTAGTCATGGCTCTTTGGTAGGTAGCTCCAGCATTTTTCAGACCAAAAGGCATGACATTCCAACAATAAGTTCCCCATGGACATGTGAAGGCTATTTTCTCTTGATCTTCGGGTGCAATCTTAATTTGGTTATATCCAGAAAAACTGTCCATTAATGAATACATGGTGTGGCCAGCTGTTAGATCAACTATGGTGTCGATATTTGGCAGTGGGAAATCATCCTTAGGACATGCTTTATTAAGATCTCTGAAATCTGTACATATTCTAACAGTTTTATCTGGTTTGGATACAGGTACAATATTGGAGATCCATTCTGCATAGTCGATTAGTCTGATGAAGCCCACATCAAGAAGTTTTCTCAGTTCCTCTTTAACTAATAATGCAACATGAGGGTGCATTTTTCTGAGTTTTTGCTTTACCGGCTTGACCCCTGGTTTGATAGACAAATGATGCATGATAAGATTAGGATCCAGACCAGGCATGTCAGCATAAGACCATGCGAAATTGACTTGGTTTGCTTTCAGGAATTCCATAAACTTTGGTATTTCTTTCTCTGTCATAGATGCGGCTAACTGCAAAATTCTTGGTTTGTCAGAAGTCTCGAGATCGACAGCATTTGTAGACTCAATCAGAATAGGCGATCGCTCATGGTAGTGCTCCGGGAGAGTGTCAAAATTCCCATCGTTTGGTGCCTCTAAGAGGTTTTCACCATCAGATACGCTCTTTATTTTATCTTTTATTTGATCTAATACTGCCAGATTCTGGTTTTCACCATTAGATCTTTCTTTTTTGCTTTTACTTTTGCAGCTAGGAGACTTGACACTCTCCTGATCAAAAACTCTATGTCGAAAATCACTGGTGGAACAATCATTTGTATCATCTGCGGAAAGGAAGTTTACGATAGCTTCATCACTTGGAAACATAGGTATATTGATAGGTTCAGATGAATCCCAATCAATGAGATCCGGATAAATCAAGGGTATAGGATCGTTAGGTTGTGCGAAATCGGCTATGGTCATGGTCATAACAGAGTGATCGGTAGGATCCGAGGTATGACGTGAGTCAATGATGATACTATCCTCATGATAATCTTGTTCATTTAGATCTAACTCAGTATCACTAGAATCATAGTTGATTTGTGGTTCAGATTCTTGTGGTTGGGACCCTGACCCTTCACCTTCAATTAGAGTTGGGGCATACTGGTGTATTACATCAACCTCTTTATCTCTCCAAAATTCATCATTGTAAATGGTGTCCCATTCATATTCAGCCAAGTCTGTGTCAGAATTGTTATCCACGAAATTCTGAACTGTTGTCAAGCATGCTTCTTGCGAATCTGAGCTTTCTTGCAATGCGAAGACAGCGCCATGTAGTTGTTTGGATGTGTTTTCTTTGGAGTGAGTATCATAACCTAATCCAGTTTTCTCTTTTGCAGCAAGTCCGTGAAGGTGAATAGGTTCAACTACTCCTTCCTTCCTTTTTCTGATAGGACCTTCATCATAGCCCATCTTCTGCATGATTGAGTACCCTTTTCCATATTTTTCCGTGGGTAATTTGACATTAGAGACTGCTTCATCTTCACCTTTATAGAGCCAATTTAAAATTTCTATATCCTCAGGATGTTCCATGGGGAATTTTTCTTTGATGAATTGTCCATTAAATTTTATAATTGGCTCTATTGGTGTTTGCTTTGATGTTGATGTTGCTGATGTTTGATGTTCCTTGATAGATGGTTGTCCATGTGATCGAGGTGATGTAGGTAAATTGACAAGACAAAGGGAGTATTCTCCAACTCCATGATCCTTGAATTTCATCTTTTTGTCAAAGCTATTGGTCAATTGACTGATTTGTGTGTCAATCTTTAGAGAAGTACTAGTATGAGCTTCTTGATTATTAGGGACCAAAGTATCTTGACTGGCCTTTATGTTGGCACAAGTTTGAGTGTTGGAATTATCAGCAGGTATCGTGATTTCTTGTCCATCATAAGGAAACTTGAGACATTGATGGTAGGTTGATGGGACGGCTTGCATTTCATGGATCCAAGGACGACCCAACAAAATGTTGTATGCCAGATCGCGATCCAGTACTTGACAAAAAGTATTCTTTATAACAGGGCCCACTCTGATTGGCAGCATGATTAGACCTTTGGATGCTCTTTCTTCATCATCATAAGCTTTTATGGTAATCTTTCTTCTGAAATCAATAGAGTCCTCAGAAAATCCTAAGGCTTTTACCAACTTCAAAGTACAGATGTTCAAACCAGCACCTCCATCTATTAGAACTCGTCTAATGCAAAATTTATGGACCATGACTTCTAAGTACAAAGAGGAGTTATGAGGATGGGTTATGGAAACGTCATCTTTATCAGAAAATGAAAGACAAGTGGGCGAGGACAAATGCCCTACCATGGCTTGAAATTGATTCACATCCAAATCAGTAGATACGTTGGTTTCAATAAGGGCTTTTTCAAGAATTTCTTTATGGGCCGGAGAAATCTTTAATAGTTCAAAAATAGAAATTTGAGTGGGGGTTTTTCGAAGTTGATTGACCAAATCATATTGATGTTGAGGTGGAGGTTCAATGGATCTCGAGGAGGCACCCTTTAAGACCACTTTGGCTTGCGCTCTTGTTGTTGCATTGACTTCTCGATATTCCACCTTCTGGTTGACTTTTATGACATTCACCCGCTCATCATCTGCATAGAGATGGTTGATGATATGGTCATCATTGATGTGATTCACCTTTTTTTCAGAAGACTCACCTTTTTGATAATTAGGTAAAGGATTGCGAAATGCTTGGTGGTCTGCATTGGTTTGTTGATTTCCTTCTACTGTGATGATGTCATTATCAATCAAGTCTTGAATGGCATTTTTCAAGGCTTGGCAGTTGTTGGTGCGGTGACCTTTACATCGATGATAATCACAATAGTATGCCTCATTCCACGATGGAGGCTTTATAGTGGGTTCATAATTTCGTTGAGGCGGTAAAGTAATAACATTTTTGGCCATCAACTCTTTGAATGCGGATTCTAGGGATTGACCCAATGGAGTGAAAGATCTTCTATTGGAGAAGAACGAAAATCTTTGTGGATTTGAATTTGAGGTGTTTCCTAAAGAATTGTGATTGTTATTGTTTCCTCGATAACCCTGGTTGTTGTTCGAAGTCCCTTGATGGGAAGTTGAATGCTGATTTGTATTGTTCCTCTGAGGAGGAGGATTATTTCCGTGATTTGCAATTGAGTTGACATTGTTGTTGCGAGTGTTTGGAGTGCTGAGGACAAAGGGCTTGGTTGAGGCATGATTTGCCTCAACAACACCATCATTCACCATATTTTTGTTGCGAGTCCAGAATTTAGATTTGTCCTGATTATTGTGATGGTTGGATGAGTTGGGATTTTCTTTGTCATGCTTTATTATCCCTCTTTTGACCAAAGCATTTTCAATGGTTAAGGCATCTTCAATCATTTTCTCAAAAGAAGAAGGGCAATGTAAGTTCAAATGATAGCTCATCTCTGAATTTAAACTGTTAATGAAAGTAACTATCTTTTCCTTTTCAGGAACAGGACGTGGATATCTGGCGAACATTCTTCTCCATCTTTGTAGAAACGTAATGAAGGATTCACCAGGTTTTTGTGCAACTTTGCAAAGATCTATCATGGTGATCGGGTGTTGTATGTTGTAAGCATATTGTGATATGAATAGGTTGATCAATTCTTCAAATGTCTTGACAGGAGGTGTAATCTTAGATAACCATTCCATAGAGTTAACTCCAAGGCTCCTAGGAAACAATCGCAACAAGTAAGTATCTTCGTGAGCGAATTCCAATGTCATGTTCTTGAAGTCTCTAACGTGATCAATTGGATCCGTTTTCCCATTATAGCGATCAAATTTTGGTATTTCACAATGCTGGGGAAAAGGAATCATGTTTAGACTTCGGTCAAAAGGATAAGGACAAATGTCCTCAAGAGTGTATTTCTTTGTGGTTGTTCCCCCTTGTAATTCTTTAACTTTTCCTTGAAGTGCCTTGATTTGTTGGGTCAAGGCACTAAGATCAGAAAGGGGTGTTTCTTCAGGTTTGTTTTTCAAATTTTCAGTATTAAAGTTATGAGGTAACTTAGCCCCTTGTTCGGCTAGATAGCGAAAATATTTTTCCTTGTCTCGCTGCAAGATCTTTTCAATGGCTTTATGGAATTTTGGATCTTGCTCAGCCTCTCTAAGACGTTCCTCATCTTGTTCCTCATCACTATCTATCTGTGTTCTGTTCATGTCTTTGTATTGATGGAACGGATTTTCTTCTCTGTTATCTGTATCTTTGTCAAAAAGTGGATTACGATTCATGATGTAAAGAGAATTGCTACTTTCACCCTCCTCTTGAATGTTTTGAGTATGTCCTTGTTGAATTTCGTCCTTCAATTTATTGAATTGGGATCTTGTGAAGATAGGCATATGATTTTGAAAAATTCTTCTAGACTTAGATCACGATTTTGACAAGTGCGATGATAATGATCCGATAAGATGTAGAATCTTATGATATGATCAAGGATGCTCCTAATTTATTGATTATGGCTTCCAATTGATGAAGGATTTCTGAATCCTGTTGGGGAAGTTGAACCAAAAATAAGAAAGTTGTTTGAGAGATGCACTCTTAAAGTTTTGATCTTTGTTTTTGAAGAAAGGTTCCAAAATTAATGAAGGATTTGATTGGGATGTGAAGGATACTCTATGGAAGGTTGTGGTATGTTGTCAAATTCAAGAGGTTGGTTATGATTATGCTGTTGTGATAAAGCTCTTCTTTGATAATAAGCTCAAGAATCTAAGGGATTTATAGCATAGTCATCAGTGAATCCTCTAACAAAATCCTGATATCTGTGAAGAAATCCTCGATAGTGAAGCAAGACTTGTCGACTTTTGTATAAGAATTTCCTCTTTTGCAGTGTTTTCTTGTATCCTAAGGGTTTCTTAGGTTTCTTGACTCTCTTGGAAACTGATTTCTTGGGAAACTTTGTTGACTTCCAATCCCTAAGCATGGAGAAAGGTATTTGGAAATGTTTTTGAAGCAATGATATGACAAAAACTCTTAAGTGGCTTTCAGTTGTTGTTCTTCATGTTTCTTTTGAATGATCTCTTTATCTAAATTAATGTAATGGAAGACACAACAAACATTTTTGAAAATAGTTGTTCCTTAAAGCACTATACTAACATGAAGTGTTTGATCAAAAAATGTTTTTCATCAAATGTTTTCACAGGTTTTTGCACATGAAAGACAGTTCAGACAGACTCACTCTTAAGTGCTCAAGTAGGTCACTCTAGTAATCAACAGCCCACATCTTAGAACTGCGTCAACTCACACAGCCGTGTCACCCCCGAAGGGGCGCCCATGTTTTTGTCTTTTCCAAGCGCGTACTCAGAGTTACGGAAGTGGATATCGGGTCCCCTGAGCAAACGGTTCTTGGCAGTTATATGGTGAGTATCTTGGGGGCAGATTCTTCCCTCCCCTTGCACTATGATTATCAGAATGTTTGGCAACTGACTCGGCTGGCCACTACACTAGGTTCGTAGTAAGGATTTCCGTTCGGTGCGGCAATAATAAACTCCCTCAGGAGACCTCCCAACCTTTAGAACAAAGGCTTTGGGGATGGTTATCTTGCACACTACCGGCAAAAGAGGGTTTCTCCAAATTCGCTTTAAATTTTATAGTGGGGCGGAATAGCCTGGCTTTGGCTTGAACCCACTTGAGTCGTTCCCATAGGGTGAGTACTTTTTCCCACTACGGCAGGCTCTCTAAAGGATGTAATTGAAAAGAAAAATAACATTGCATGAATTTAAAAGGCAAGTCTGGTATTCTGATCACCCAGTTAAGGGGAGAGCATAGACCTATTGCCACAATCACAGCAAGCAAATGTTCTTTTTAAAACCCAAATAATGATGAGCTAATCTAGGTGAAGATATTGCTTCACCAAAAACAGATTGTTCAATTTTAACTGCAAGATTCAAATGTTTGGTGACTATCCTAGATTGCTTCTTTTTATCCAGATGTGACTACCCTAGGATTGCTTCATTTTATCCAGATGTGACTACCCTAGGATTGCTTCATTTTATCTAGATGTGACTACCCTAGGATTGCTTCATTCTTTTAAAGTTATTACTGTCTGCGGTTGCATCGGATTCAGTCAAATTAAATTACAAATTACAATTTGCAACCTTTTTCAAAAGTGTGCTATAACAGACCTCCGAGGCGCTGTAGGAATCTTCAAAGGTGCTAATTGATCCCAATGCTTTTCCAGCTCCATGTAATTCACCGTACAAGAAAAAAAATGATTATAATGCAGCAAAAAAAAAAACTAAAAAAAACTCATCAAAACAAATTGCAATTTTAGAGACATGTTTTTTTTTTTTTTTTGCATAGCCGAATTATATTTCAGTTTTTGACGATTTTATTGATCTAAAAAAATGAAAACTCAAAGAAGAGATCCCTGTTAATTTTCTGAGAGCTTTCCAGAAATGTAAAGAAGTCAGAAAGATTCTCTGTTTTTCTCTCAGAAATGCGGATTTATGGAAATCACATAGAAAATGAAGATCGGATTTTTTTCGCACTGTATTGACCTCAAAATTAAATCTGTAAAACACAGACCCCCATTAGAATTTAAAGAGATTTCCGAAAATGTAAAAAAATTAAAAAAAATCGCTGATTTGCATTCAGAAAACCAATTTTATGAAAAAACATAAAATTACGATAACTTTTACAAAAACGATGATACACTCTCAATTTTTTTACTGTAGCCTCTTGAGATGATTTCAAAGACTCTGTAAAAGTATTGTAGAAAAATTCGCTTTTGTGTAGAAGATATCAAGAAATTGGTAAAACTTGCAGTTTTGTCCAAAAATTGTCAGATCGTGCATCAAAAAAATCAATAAAACCTGCAAGTAGATATTAAAAATAGGGCAAATGCCCCACGGTGGGCGCCATTTTAATGTGTGTGAGAAAATTGGATCAAATCTAAATAAAAATTCAAACACATGTTAATAAAACATTAAATCGAAAAAAGCTGTAAAAGAAAAATGAAATACGCAAACCGTAACAGCAGCTTCTCGAAACCGTCTTATCCTCCTCTAACTTCAGCGTTTTGTTGCTTCGAAATGGCTCTCAGATCAGCAGGTAGAGCTCAACAAAATGGCAGCATGAAGAACGAGATGAAATCTAAAAATGCATAATATGCAAAATGCAAGAAAGCTATGCTAGTATGAGAAATATTGCTATGCTATTAAAACTAATATGCATGCAAAGGCTGATGAAAATATGGCTATGTAAATGAGTATACGAAGTGTGCATATGTGAGCGATTATGCAGAGTGTATGTGGATGATTAACCAAGGCTTGGATTTGCACATGCTTTTATAGAGTTTTCGAACGAGTTTGATTGGCTGGTTTGGTCAACGGCCATGATAATTCCTGACAGATCAAACGGTTGAAGATAAATGAGATTGAAGAGAAAATAGAAGAAAACGAATAAAGCCAGATTTTTCCATTTTAATGGAAGAGATAAGATGAGATGATTTAAAAATTATCTTTTTAGAAGAAAAGAATGGAAAGATTATGATCAGATAAATAATGAATTATCTAATTCAATTATTTATTTATGAGTGCATGTTGATTTTTTCTTAAATAAATAAATATTTAAGATTTTGAGGAAATCAAAAGATTTTATAATTAAACAGAATATCTAATTATGATTTGAAGAAAGCAGAAAATCTTTAATTAAATAAAATATTTAATTAAATTTGAAAGAATGAAATTAATTAAATAAAAGTATTTAATTAATTAGAGGAAAGTTTTAAAATAGAAAGAAAAGAGATATTTAAATTTAATTAAAAAGATTTAATTAAATTCAAAAGATGATAATTAACTTAAATAAATAAAATGTATTTATTTAATTTAATCAAGTAGAATGTGGAATAACTAAATAAAATAGATCTATTTAATTATGGTGGGATGAATGAATACTATAATTAAATTAAATAAATTTAATTACGTATAGAAGAATTTTAGAGGAAATAATTAAATATTAAATATTTAATTAAATGTCAGGAATAATTAAATATGACCAATTTTATAGATAGAGGTTCAATCAACATTCTAAAGATGTTCAATCGAACACCTTGTTTTTAATATTAATATTAATATTAATTATATTCTTTTTAAATGATGACTTGAGAGAAAGATATGGAGGGAGTGGGGGTAGGCGGCAGGGCTTAAATTTGATGGCCATATGACAGTATTTAGAGATTTTTGCCATAGAATACAATCAAAATTTTAAGAAGATTGTATCAAATAAAAGGAGATATTTTGGATAGACTGTAAAAATTTATATATAATTATAATGATATATATGTTTGACTTATATATAATTTTACATACACTAAGGTATATCATAATGTTTTAAGGGCACCCTTGAATAGATAATTGTCATTAAAAAATTTGTTGATAGGAAAAGTCGACCATCAAATTTAATCTTTGGTAGGAGGGAGATACTTCAG